>PVJC01030319.1:0-21307 GCA_004026665.1 Murina feae | reverse complement strand
CAAGAGTCTGAGAGATTAACATAGAGGGGGTGCCTGCTCCAAGCCTCCACGGTGTGCCTGGGGGCAGGCCCCCAGCAGGTAGACACACACAGGAGGACTGCTGCAAGCCTCAGATGCGGCTGGGGGCAGGTCCCCAGTGGTGACACACACACACACACACACATACACACACAAGGCGCCTGGCAGACTGGGGCCATCATAGGACTTCCACTGAGGGGTCCCAGACTGTGAGAGGGCACAGGCCGGGCTGAGGGACTCCCTCCACCCTGAGTGCACAAATTTTTGTGCACCGGGCCCCTAATATATATATATATATATATATATATATATATATATATATATATATATATATAGTAGAATTTTAATAATGAGTTTATATGTGCCCTAAGATGAAAAAGGTTGAAAATCGCTGCACTGAGCAGATGTTTTTCCTTTCAATTCTGTAACATGGAGAGACAAAAGAAGAGAAAATGCTTGTTGGAATATAAATCTTTATAAGGCATGATAAGAGTTAATGTAAAGAGACAAAGATGGGAGAGCAGAATCATTGCTCAGCATGGGTTCTGGAGTCAGTCTGACTCACTTACCTAATGGCTATGCAAACTGGGCAAGTCACTTAACCTCTCTTCTTCTGTAAAATGGGGCAATAGCTCCTGGCTCATAGGGTTGTTGGGACAATTAAGTTGTTCAATGACAGAAAGCTCTTCTGAGAGTACCTGAAAAGTAGTAAGCATTCCATAAGTTCCTGCTATCATATTATTAACTGTTATTGACCTAATAGACTGGAAGAAACTATATCAAAAGAATGATCCAATTCTATCCACCAGGAACATAAGTTCTTCTAGAGAATGAGAAGCTGATTGTTAATAGCTTCCGTTTGCAGGCAAGAACTCTCCTGGCAGGTACATTTTCATACACACTTGTCTTCACTCCTCACCTGGTCTTTCTGGTCCTTGAGAATAGGTGCTCTGTGTTGGTCTGGTCCTCTTTGTACCTACCAGAATACTAAGCACGGCAACTTTCATATCGTATTAGATTTAATTTTCAGAAAGACATTTTCCAGTCAACCAGAAAGAATAATTACCCCTCAATCCTCACTCATCCCAGCACATTGAGGTTTTACCTTTGATTTGACTGTTTGTCAGGACACACCCTGCTGCCGTGAGTGCTGCTTGCTGTCTACACCACTTGCTTTGGTGCTGTGATCTTCAAAGTGACTTCCAGGTCAATCAGATGATAAAACACTTGGAGGCTACTTCTGCAGGCACTGTAGAAAATTTTAAATGAATTTCAGAATGACCTGGTGCTTGCTGCTCTCCTCCCCCTATAAATATGACTGGATTACCAAACTTAAACATGATGATGAGATTTTTTTTTGAGTAGTTGAATGTTCAGTGGGTAGTGCCGTGGTCATTTAGAAAAAGAAAGCTCATCATGGGTGGCTGTTGTCACAACAGGTTTCACAAAATAGTGGGGAATGAAGCTGGATTTTCTATACTAAGAAGGCCAAAGTTTCCCCTTCTCTCTCAGGAGCATGATTTCACATGAAAACGGACACTAATAGAAAAAATAATCCAGAAAAGATTGCATGTGACAATGACCAATAGAAATGTATCATACAATACTAAATGTCTATGTGATAATTAATAACTAGTTCTTAATTAAATAAACCCAATGAATACAAAGAGCTTTAATGCCATCTTCTCACAGACCATGAGCATGAACAGTAAACAAAAGGGAGTTCTCCTTCCTAAAACTTTATATTGAGGCTGCTACATTTTAAAAAGTAAAGTTGTCTTTTTCAATGTCATAGGCTCTGTGGAATCAGGTATTCTATCACTGTCATATATATAAAAGCCTAAGCAACCATCCGACCAACAGACCATTTGATCAGCTGACCTGCAGTTATGGTACATACTGACCACTAGGGGGGCAGATGCTCAATCCAGGAGTTGCTGAGATGCTATGACTTGGCAGCTGTGGTTCTTGGGTGACACACCAGAACTAGAGAGGAGGGAGCCCATCCGAGGTGCACACCCAAGAATCTCCTTCTCATTATCTGGGACTCCTCGGGGATATTGGAGAGCCTGTTTTGGCCAGATCCTCACAGGCCAGGCTGAGGGACTCCATGCACTGAGCCTCTAGTTTTGAACATAAAACTCTATTTGATCAAATTATCATAAAAATACATAAGGGCCTGCTGGAAACTGTTGTGATTCTAAACTATTTATTAAAGCTGGGCCCTATATTATGTATCATTTTCACCAGCACTGCCACATAACAGACACTTAATATACATAGAATGAAAGATTTAACTTTTTTTCAATTTGATTATTGTTGTATGTTTTACTGAATTATATTTTAAAAGGCTAGTAGATCACAAATAACACTTTGGGTTTTACTTATAACATGTACTTCACTATCAAACATCAAAGGTAATAAGAACATACAATAACAACCAGGCATATCTGATAACAGAAATTCAAGCTAGACAGTCAATACAGTATGATCATCATGACTATTATTATATACTAGAGGCCTGGTGCACAAAAATTTGTGCACTCGGTGGGGAGGGGAGTCCCTCAGCCCAGCCTGTGCCCTCTCACAGTCTGGGACCCCTTGGGGGATGTCCACCTGCTGGTGTGCCTTTCCAGTCTGGGTGAGGGGCTAAGGGCCGTTTTCAGGCTGCCCACAGCTTTTCAGCTTTTGGGTCCCTACTGGGGTACCTGGCTGGAAGCAGGTATCTGGGATTTATTTAACTTCTATAATTGAAACTTTGTTGCCTTGTTCCCCCACTCGAAGGTTGGGTTGCCCCTGGCAACCCAAGGTCCCAGCCCAGCAGGTATCCGGGGTTTGTTTATCTTCTATAATTGAAACTTTGTAGCCTTGAGTAGATCTCAGGACCCTCAGGGCCCTGGCTTCCTCCATTACCCAGGACAACTCCAGCTCTGTGACTGCTGACACATCTTAATTGAGTTAATTTGCATATTTGTTCCTGATTGGTTGGTGGACGTGGCTTGTGGGCATGGCTTTTGGGTGTAACAGAGTGAGGGTTAATTTGCATATTACTCTTTTATTAGATTAGAAGTCTACTAGCTTGTAGCTCAGACTATAGCTTGAAACAGGAGCATTTCCTCACCTGTGCTAGGACCCCCAATGGCAAGTTCAGATGTCCTTTGAGTTTCTCCGTTTACTTTAGATAATATTATTTTTCGACATTTGCACTGTAAATGTATCAGAAACATAGAATTTGGGACCACCATTATGTCTCCGTTGTGTGTGTGTTTTCTGTTTTGAAATAATAACCTGGTATTTGCCAAACTACCCTTAATGAGAATTCTATGTCTAGTTCAAAGTATAAAATGTACAGCCATTTGTTCTGGCCGGTGTGTCTCAGTTGGTTGAACATCATCCCATGCACCAGGAAGTCACCAATTTGATTCCATGTCATGGAACATGCCTGAGTTGGGTGCTCAATCCCCAGTGGAGGTTGTGTAGGAAGCAGCCATTTGATGTTTCTCTCTCATCGATGTTTCTATTTCTCTCCCTTCCTCTCCCTCTAAAAAAACAAAAACAAACTTTTATAAAAAGTACGGCCATTTGGATCTCCAAACACTCACAACCGAATTGGACCTTCTAATGATTAAGAATGACAGATAACATAGAAGACACTCATTTAAATTTGAATTTCAGAATAAAGAGCAAATCATATTTTAGCCCAATTTTATCTCACGTCATATTTGGGATATACTTATACTATAAAATTATTCATTTTTTTACCTTAAATTCAAAACTGACATCTCAGTTTTCAGGGGTTTTGTATGTTTGTTTTCTTTTTTTTTCCATTTTAATAAATCTGGGACTCCAAGAGTAATCTGTGTTACCAGTACTTTCCAAGTTAATTCTGTTAAACTGACTTTTTTTTCCTTCAGAAGAATATATTTTTATTCAGAAGAATAAATTTGTTTATTCTTATTTTCAAATTCACATTTCAGACCTAAACTGAAGAGGTATCACACAAGGCACATATTTTCCAAAGTTGAGGGGTTGACTACTTCTTATATAAGTTTCACTACCTTAAACTTATTCATGCTTCAAGGGAAGCATTTAAAATGTTTCCATAAAGTGTCTATTTCAAATGTCTTATTATCTAGGTATTACTTAATTTACAGAGGTTGTATACATCATTTTATTTTTATTCAAAACATTTTCACACAGCTGTATTGTTATAGGAGCACCGTAGTCTCTCATGTGATTTGTTTCCATGAAATTAAACCCATTAGCCAGGGAAATAGAGTGGAGAACATGCCACAAGGTCTTTTCCACCAAAATCAAGTTCTATATTTTCTCCAGTGGAAATAGTCCAATTCTGAAAGTTTTTATTACATGGATTTAGAATGAGGAAAAGTGATAACTAGTGTTTCTTTAAAATTTACCCTAAAAGGGGGAAAACAGCAGAGAACAAATGGCTTATATTAATTTGTGCGAGTGTAGTCAGGTCTCAGGGGAGGAATACTTTAATCCCTGCAGCTGGCAATAGAGAGGTAGGACCCTGAGTGTGAAAATGTCATGAAATCCCAGCAAGACTCCGTAGGTGCAGAGATTCAAGACTATACGAATATGAGCGTACAGTTGCTGGGAACCCAGGGTCTGGGAAACACCACACATTCAACACAAATCCCCAAGCCTAGGTACCATGGGAACAGCTGATCCTCCACAAACATGTGTTGATATGTGGAGATGAGATGGGTCCTGACATGCTGTCTGGGTATTGTGAGCAAGGTGCAGGGTAACCAAGGGGACCAGACCAACAGCATGGAGCCGCCAAAATCCCAGCTATGAATTCAAAGGGGATGTCTGGGCATGAATATTCCTTTTGCCCCAAGCTAATGTGTGTACTGACCTCTGCTAAGGAGCCTGGAAACATTTCTAAGCAATTTGCTTCCCAGAAATAGACTGTACTCTTCAGGTGTGATGTGAGGAGGAACTAAAAATAATTAGTGCCAATGGTCCTCAGACCCTCCACCACCTGAAAGAGCTAAAATAAAAAAAAAATAAAAAGAAATAGAGGTGGAGAGAACTAAACTTAGATTTTTTAAAAAGTGTTCTCTACTGGGAGAAGCTGGTAGGAAGTTTTCCTGGAAAAGTTTCCAACAAATTGGACCATTCAGGCACATTCTTCATTTCTCATTAAAAAAATGTAAAGCATAATTATTAAGTTCATTTAGTATAATCTCTGAGTAGTTGCTTGAGGAAATGTGTTGTGATTTGTTTTATATGACTGGCTTTTAATACTATGAAACATTCATTGAAGAAAACAGATACATTTTGTAGCATTTAAAATGCATGCTTCCAAGTCTAGAGGGCTTCTGAATTCAGTATCAAACTGAAATTCTATGAGAGGCAAATTGCATCTAATTGGCAAGGCAGCCCTGGTTCAGGAAAAAGGGAGAAAAAGTATAAACAAGTAATAAAATTAGACTTCCTGGAGTGTTGACTTGTGAAACTTTTGATTTAAAAAAAATACTGGGTTTTATTTATTAGGAGTTTATTTATTAACAGTTTCACTGATGCCTTGTAAGTGCTCCGTGACGTACAAACAGGAGACAGAAATGGGAATCTTAATGGACAAAAGAAGGGAAAAACTGAAGTCCCTTTTACATTTCCCTCTTTTAGGAATGACCAGTAAGTCATCCTGGATTGTCTTAGCCATTTGCTTTGGTTCCAAAATACTTAAGAAAATAGTGCACTAGGGGGTCACAGTATTTCAATGACAAACCTGACCGTAGTGACACACAGACCATAAGAAACCTGGATGTCCACATGCAAAAGAAGGAAGTTGGACCCTTACCTTATACTATAGACAAAAAATTAACTCAAATGGATCAAAGACCTAAAAGAAAGGTCTAAAAAATTGTATAAAGTCTATAAAAGTTTGGGGAGAAAAACGTTATGACAAGGGATGTGGCATTGATTTCTTGGATGTGACACCAAAAAGCAGACCGCAAAAACAGAAAAACTGACTTCATCAAAATTAATAACTTTTTTGCACCTACGGACACTATCAATATATTAAAAAGATAAATCACAGAATGGGAGAAAATAATTGCAAATCACTTACCTGATGATGGATTAATGTCCAGAATATACAGACAACTTTTTTAAAAATAAATCTTTATTGTTCAGATTATAACAGTTGTTCCTCTTTTTCCCCTCATAACTCCCCTCCACCTGTTTCCCACCCCACCTTCTGTCCTTACCCCCTTTCCACTGTCCTCCTTCATAGGTGTAAGATTTTTGTTCAGTCTCTTCCCGCACTCCCCCACCCCCTTCCTCCTGAGAATTGTCAGTCCACTACCTTTCTATCCCCCTGATTCTATTATATTCACCAGTTTATTCTGTTCATTAGATTTTTTATTCATTTGATTTTTAGATTCACTTGATAGATATGTATTTATTGTCACTTCATTGTTCATAATTTTTATCTTTACCTTTTTCTTCCTCTTCTTAGAGAATACTCTCAGCATTTCATGTAATACTTGTTTGATGGTGATGAACTCCTTTAGTTTTTTCTTATCTGTGAAGCTCTTTATCTGACCTTCAATTCTGAATGATAGCTTTGCTGGGTAAAGTAATCTTGGTTGTAGGTTCTTGCTATTCATCACTTGTATATTTCTTGCTACTCCCTTCTGGCCTGCATAGTTTCTGTTGAGAAATCAGCTGACAGTCGTATAAGTGCTCCCATGTAGGTAACAAACTGTTTTTCTCTTGCTGCTTTTAAGATTCTCTCTTTGTCTTTTGCCCTTGGCATTTTAATTATGATGTGTCTTGGTGTGGTCCTCTTTAGATTCCTCTTGTTTGGGATTCTCTGCACTTCCTGGACTTGTAAGTCTATTTCTTTCACCAGGTAGGGGAAGTTTTCTGTCATTGTCTCTTCAAATAGGTTTTTAATATCTTGTTCCCTCTCTTCTTCTGGCACCCCCATAATTCAGATGTTGGTATGCTTGAAGTTGTTCCAGAGGCTCCTCACGTTATTTTCATATTTTTGGATTCTTTTTTCTCTTTGCTTTTCTGGTTAAGTGTTTTTTGCTTTTTCATATTTCAAATCTTTGACTTGATTCTTGGGATCCTGTAATCTGCTGTTGAATCTCTGTATATTATTCTTTATTTCAGTTAGTGTATGTTTAATTTCTAATTGGTCCTTTTTCATATCCTTGAGGGTCTCACTAAATTTCTCGGAGGTTTCTAGAAGATTCTTGAGTAACCTTATAACTGTGGTTTTGAACTCTATATCCAGTATTTTGCTTTCCTCCATTTCTTTCATTTGTGACTTGTTTCTTTGTCTCTGCATTTTGACTGCTTCCCTGTGTTTGTTTCTATGTACTGGGTAGCAGCTAAGTCTCCTTGAGTTGATAGAGTGGTCTTGTGTGGTTGGTGTCCAATAGGGCCCAATGGCTCAGCCTCCCCAGTTACCTTAGGTGGATGCTCCTGGTGCACCCTTTTGTGGGCTGTTTTCATAGTCTTATTGTAGTCTTATTGATCCTTGATTGCTATTGGTATCACTTGGAGGAATTGACCTCCAGGCCAATTGGCTGTGATGACCAGCTGTGTCTACACTGGAAGATCTGTTGCACAGGAGACACCCTTATGGGGCAGACTTGCTTCAGTAGAGCTTTGGTGCTCACTGAGTCTGCCCCTTGTGTGTGTCTCTTTTGGATGTGAAGAGTTATAATCTGGTATGGTCTCACTCTGACCACTGGGTACACTGGCTCTTAGATCTCCAAGGAGGTTCAAGGTCAACCACTGTCTGGGGCTGCCCAGAAGGAGCTACAGAGACATCTGCAGATCTCTTCCTTTGTTTGGGATTTGGAAGTGCTCAAATGAGGCCCAGCTGTGAAGCAAGGCTGCTGTTGCTGCCAGGCAGTAGGCCTTCTTTTGGAATCTCTGGGGCTCTCTGACCCTGCTGCAATTTGTTTTAGGTGAAAGGACCGGCCATTCATATGCAAAAGCTGATATGCACAGCTTGGGTGGGGTTGTAAATTGGGTAGAGCAGGGTCTTTGGGAATCACCAAGGCAGAGCAAACAGCAGTGGCTGCCCTGAACTGGAGAGGTCCCTGGTTCTCTGTGTCCCATGCTCTCATGCAGGTACAATGATCGCTGTGAGCACCTCGAAGAGTAAGCCGGCCTTGTGTTCCTGTCTTGATGGCAGACAGTCCAGTTTCACCTCATATGTGCCTGGGTCTCCCAGAGTCTTGCCCAGAACTGGAGTTCAGAGCAAGAGGGAGCTTATATCTCCTTCCCGGTCTAAAGAGCAGCACATCCAGGTGCCAGCACTTTCTGCATCTCCAAACCTCTTACCAGTCTCAATGAGCTTTCTTCACCTCTCTAGTTGTGGAACTTTCACTCAGCCAGCTTTCCCTTGGTTCTCGGTGGTAGTTGTTCTGCCATTTAGTTGTGTTGTGAGAGGCAGCAAGTATAGGTGATTACCTATGCTCCCATCTTGGTTTCTCCTCCAGAATATATGGACAACTCTTAAAACTTAACACCAAAGATGCAAACGACACAACTGAAAAAAACGGGCAAAGGACTTGAATTGACCTTTCCACAAAGAAAATATACAGATGAACAATGAAAAAGTTGCTCAACATCACTAATCATTTGGGAAATACAGCTCAAAATCATTTTACACCCATTCAGAAGGCTGTTATAAAAACAACACAGAAAACAAGTATTGTCAGGGTTATGGAGAAACTGGCACTTTGTGCATTTCTGGTAGGGATGTAAAAAGTATACAGCCACCATACAAACAGGTATGGCAGTTCTTAAAAAATGAAACACAGAAGTACCATTTGATCCAGTAATCCCATTTCTGGGTACACACACAAAGGAACAGATGTAGTAGCAGCAACTGAATCAGATATTTGTACAACAATCTTCACAGAAGCATTATCCATTATAACCCCGAAGTGGAAACTATCTTAATGTCTATCAATTGATGAATAGATAAATAAAATGTGTTATGTACATACAATGGAATATTATTGAGTCTTAAAAATGGAAAAAATCCTGATACATACTATAATATAGAAGAACCTTACCAGACACGGTAGGACAAATATTATGTGACACCACTTATTCCACTTTACCGGTTGGTAGTCAAATTCATAGAGACAGAAAGAAAAATAATCATTGTTGAGTACTGGAGAGAGGAGAGAATAAAGGATTATTGTTTATTGGGTACTGAGGTTCAGTTTAGGATGATGCAAAATTCTGGAGATGGATAGTGTTGCTGGTTGTATAACAATGTGAATGTACTTTATGTCATCTAACTGTACACTTAAAAATAATTAAGATAGTAAATTTTGCCCAGCCTGTGTGACTCAGTGGTTGAGCATCGACCTATGAACGAGAAGGTCATGGTTTGATTCCCGGTCAGGGCACATGCATGGGTTGCAGGCTCATTCCCTAGTGTAGGCATAAGGAGGCAGCTGATCAATGATTCTCACTCATCATTGATGTTTCTCTCTATCTCTCTGCCCTCCTCTCTGAAAGTAATAAAAATATATATTTTTTAAAAGATGGTAAATTGTATGTTATGTATATTTTACTACAATATTTAAAAATAGTAAAACAAGTGAGTAAGCAGATTATTGATTATCTTCTGATGCACAAGCCTCTAGTATGAGGTGACCAGATGTCGCGCTTTTGGTGGGACAGTCCCGATTTTTAACAGTTTGTCCCATGTCCCACAGCGTTTTAAAAAAGTCCTGATTTTTGGAAAGAATGCACGATAAGCTAGGGAATGGTGGGAGAACGGGAAGGGAATATATGGTTTTCAGTGGCCATGTGGCTATTTAGCCAGGATGTGAGTTTTATATTATTTTTGTTAATTTTATAATGTTAAACTTTAATAATAACAAACAATTGTTGAGAACTGATTATTGAAAACTGCTTATCAAAGTTCGCATTGTTGATCAGTTGTTAGAATTCGACCACCATTGTTTGGACTTAATGAACAATGGCATTTTTTGGGATTGGCAACGACAAAAACATTTTGTAATTGTCTCTCAGACAATACACATCGTACTGCATGCTAGTAAGCTAGTTAAACAAGTGATGTCATTACAAATCAGCTATTCAGATAACTTAGGTAAGTAATTCATTTATTTATTTCATAAATACATAAATTTTCTTGAATTTAGCAGACAGTACTTGTATTATTTATATTTTATAGTGGCAGCAAAAAGTCTAGCACCAGCCTTGAAAGTGACACTTATGACTTACGTTATGGCAAATTCAGAGGAAAAATAATACAAGTTAGTATTGTTATTATTTAGAAAGAAATATAGGATTAAAAGTAAAAGTAAAATAATAACACGCTGTCCTTACCAGGAACTAATGCTATGATTGAACACGTTTTTTTCTATGGTAAATAAAGTGTGGACATCAAAAAATCACAGTTGAGACTTTGAAAGCCATTTTATGTGTGAAATATAATTTAAAAAATTCTTGTGAAAAATTTCATGACCTTTTAAATGACAACAATGTACTAAAAAAATTCACTCAAATGAGAAATATGCCAATGAATTAAATAATACTATACATAATTTTTATTTATTATATTTTAAATTGTACTTATATTGAAATTTAAAAAAATATATTACAATACTATTTTTGCATTCTATGAAAATTTTTGTTGCTCCATATAGACCAAATTTTTAATCAAGAACCCCCGGTCAGGGTAGGGGAGGATGGGGGAAGATCAAGGGGTGGAAAAAAAAGAGACATATGTACTACTCTTTGTAATATTTTAAGTAATAATAATAATAATAATAATAATAATAATAAAAGAATACCCCCTCCCGGTCAATGGTGTCCCGCTTTAGCAATGTTAAAATCTGGTCACCTTACTCTAGTAACATGGGTGGACAGACACACAGTCATCTCACTGTGGTAGTATAAAATTGTACTCCAAAAAAATATATATTTTTGCACATAGAGAAACAACAAAGAATATAGAAATTGTGGGAACTGGGAAGGAAGTGGAAGGAAACTGCAAAGGAATGCCCAGGGGGGAGGTCACATTAGAAAAACAGTTTGGGACCAGCTTCTGAAAGGCCTTGAATGCCATGCTAAGAATTATGGACCTAATCCTCCAGGCATGGAAAGCCGCCAGGTCTTTTAGCAGAAGAATGTCTTGACCAGACAAATATCAGGAATAAAACTCTTAAGAAAACATGAAACATGGAGTTAAACTGAATGCAGGAAGCCAATTATGCAGTGAGGGAAAGGGAAGTATAAATTTATGAGTGAGCAATTAAATGTATTTATGGAAATTGATTTTCTCAAAATAACTCTGGTGAGTTCAATATTTCCTTTCTGGTATTTTTTAAAACATGGAGAATAAAATACCCACAAGTCTGAGGTTTATGCGTTAAGCATAATATTCATTCATTATAGCCTCTCACAGGGACGTGGCCATTCCTGATGTGAAGATGTGACTAATAAAGCTACGCTTTCACTCCAGTAATGCCCACTCCGATCTGAACAGAGGTCAAGAAAGAAAACAAAAACATCTGTTCTTGCCCCAATGGAAAGACATTCTTATGATAATCTTTGACTTTGCGCCAACAAAGTGTAAGAAAAAATGAAAATATGTAAACATATATATGCATGAAACATGTAATATATCTCTAAATCCTCTTGCAAAATATAATCCTGTGTCTTTGTTGATTTGATTAAATGCAAACCCAAGAAAAGATCAGAGTTAAGGTTCCTGAAATATTCTTGCTGATCATTTTTACTGTCGCTTCTTGAGCTCAGAGGTTAAGTTTCTCAATAGTTGCTTACTTCAGATTTTTCCTTATTAAAGGAAAAAAAAAAAAGCCTTGCTTTTCCTGATACTGTGGCCTGACACAATATAACAGGAGGCTTTGGGAGTTAGAGAATCATGAAGACAAGTACTGTCTTGCAATTGAGGGCAGCCCTTAAATTACGCAGTGCTGATCAACCATCATCTACCCCCATGGTCCTTCCCTAACAGATACCATCCCTTAGCAGGAAGAGCGGCTCCTTGCCGTACTTCTATAGCTCTGCATAGGAGCTTGGCGGCATCCACCGCCTGCCTCAAGGTCTTGACCAATTCTGAGCAGAGACAGGGTGCATGCTGCTGCTCTGCCCATGAGGAAACCAGCCCATCATCAGCCCCCTAATGCTTCCAGCCTCAATGTGGTCACATTATCTGATCAAAGTTTCATCTCAGTCATAGCTTTTGTTTCTCTGTCATTTTCCCATGTCTGCCTTATTTATGCAAAATGGATTATCCTAATAGGAACAATGGATAGTAGTAATTATGTGATATGGAATAAAAATTGTTCTCTGACATGTGAGCATCCTGCTGGTACGCAAGCCCCACAGAATTCAAAATAAGAACAACAATGACATTGAGAACTTTAAAACAAACTTGATTGATTAGTAACAATCAAGCAGATTCCCTTTAGTAGTGCTGTCACTGGCATAGTTAGGAGCACCTCTGTCTAAAAATACGATACTGTATGAATCTCAAAACCTTGGATGAGTGAAAGAAGCCTCATTTGTATGGAATCCTAGAAAAAAAATCTATGATTAAAAAAAATTGGAAGAGTGACTGCTCTTAGAAAACTTATTGGGATGATAACAATATTCAAATAATGTTTGCTTTGGTCACTAGGAAATTTGAAATCACCGTGAGCCTCACAAATTGGAGAATGCTGATATAGAAAAGGTATTTCTCAACATTTTCTTTCTTGTTCTCCCTGGAGCCTTTGAGACTTTTAATGGCCCTCTATCTCCCACCTCTTCCTTGAAATTGTCTTCCCATTTTCCTGTTTTCTTCAAAAATCGAATCCTGTTTTCTTTCTCATCTTCTTTTGAATTAAAGTAGCCAGAAAGTAGCAGTCAGAACCCTACAGCGTGCAGTGTCTGCCCAGAACGGAAACACTTAAATGTCATGCTGTGTTACTGGTCATGTTGAAAGTAACCACACCAAAGAAAAGAAGAGAGAAACCATCCAAGAAAAATGTTACAGGTAAATCGAATTGCCCAAAGACAGGCAGGTAAAGGTGAGGCGTGGGAGTAAAGATTAAGTATGATTTCTGTATTTCACACACATTTTCTCCCCTACTCCTTGCACAGACAGTTCATGGGCTCCCCCTGAATGGTAAAACGCTCTCCTATTTCCACCTGCCAAACTGCACAATGCTAACTCTTCTAACAAAGCCTTTCCTCTTTCCTCCACAGCCCCCACTTCCTAAATGGAAGACTCGTTCCAATTCTCACCTAAAGAGAACATCTTCTAGCACTGAATACTTACTTTAATTTTTTTTAATGCTCACCCGAGGATATTTTTCCATTGATTTTTAGAGAGAGTGGAAGAGAGAGGGAAAGATGGAGAGAAACATTGATGTGAGAGAGACTCATTGATTGGTTGCCTACTGCGCGTGCACCAAACAGGGCCCGGGCAGGAGAAAAGCCTGAAACTGAAGTGTGTGCCCTTGATAGGAATCGAACCAGGGACCCTTCGGTCCGCAGGCTGATGCTCTATCTACTGGGCCAAACTGGCTAGAGAGTACTTACTGTAAAACGTGTGTGTGTGTGTGTGTGTGTGTGTGTGTGTGCTCGCATGCATGGTTGGGACTTACTTACCTAATGAAACCAAGAGTTCTTGGATATCAAGCACAAAATCTCATCACCAGCCTCCAAGAGGTGAGTAATCAAATTAAGAAGAAGGTCACGTGGAAGACCAACGAGAAAAGCAAATTGATATTTTGTGCATTATTCTCCCTCCCCATTTTCACTCTATCTCTCTCTAAATACACAAATCTGTACATATGTATCTTTTTTTAACATATTTTATTGATTTTTTACAGAGAGGAAGGGAGAGGGATAGAGAGTTAGAAACATCGATGAGAGAGATCAGCTGCCTTCTGCACACCTCCTACTAGGTATGTACCCACAACCAAGGAACATGCTCTTGACTGGAATCAAACATGGGACCCTTGAGTCCGCAGGCCGATGCTCTATCCACTGAGCCAAATCAGTTAGGGCTGTATATATGTATCTTTATATCTATATCTGATTATATGGATAAATAGATAAACAGAAGATAGGTAAACGGATAGATGAAATGATAGGTAGATAGATACTAATACTAGTAGATACTTTAAGACTAGCATTGGATACTATATGAGAGGCAAAATTTAAAGAAGTATCAGGGCATACAAAGGTATCTAGTCCCAGAATTACATCTATACACCTGTATTTGCATATCTATCTCTGTCACTAACAGCTACACCCTTTACTAGGTATTCATAACCCTACTTAAGGTACTTAACCTCTCTATGTCCTTGTTGGAAGAGTAATAATTTCTAACTCACAGTGCTCAGAGGATTAAGTGAATTATTGCACATAGAGTGCAAAAAACATTGCCTAACAATATTCTCAACACATTTCACTATTATTAATGATAATTATTACAATAACATCAAATGTAAGTTACTTGAACTAGCAATATATATATATATATATTTCAGAGAGGAAGGGAGAGAGAGAGAAACATCAATGATGAGAAAGGATCATTGATCAGATGCCTTCTGCATGCCCAATACTGGGAATCGAGCCCGCAACCCAGGCATATGTCCTTGGCCAGAATCTAACCCGAAGGACCCTTTGGTCTGCAGGCCAACGCTCTATCCATTGAGGCAAACCAGCTAAGGCACAAAATTTTAAGTTGAAGCACCTGGAATTAGGTGGTCCAGAGTTGTAGCAGTTAAATATATTTTTCATGTAAGTGTGTTTATGCCACTTCTGTCCTTGAAGCAGTGAAAACTGGATTACACACACTTTAAATACAAAAAAGAAAAAAACTTAGTTCAAAACATAAAATGTTCTATTTTGTAAAGGGCAAAATCAAACTGGAAAATGCTAATTAGTCCCATCTGTACTTATTCCTGCTAATATCTGTAATATATGCTATAGGTTTTTTTAAGTGATCAAATATTACAGGACCTCACAAGAGCTTAAGTGCTGAACTTTAATTTTAAATCTTGTGTTTTTTCATGAATGTGGGAAGAATTGGGCAAAGAAGTGCACTTTCAGCTGGGTGGAGGGCAGTGGGGTCCACCAACTTTATTTTCACTATTAAAGCTTGTATAAAAATAACATTATTATGACACAGTGAAACCCTCTACAATATGTCGAAATGACTAAGAAAAGAAAATAAAAGGAGGAAAACTTTAAGTGGGTTTGCTTTTGAAAGCCAAATATTTTTAGAAAAATGTAATGAAACCTGCTTATAACTTTCTTACTTTCAACATTTCCCTACATCAAATGTTTATCTTTCAAAGGTCTGGTTTAGAACACACACACACACACACACACACACACACACACACACACACACGGTATTTCTTTTTAACATTTCCCTTTCCTGGTCCTAGGGAGAATATTATAAGGAGTAGGTCCTAACATTAAAACAAACATAAATAAACTACCAACGGGAAAAATAGCACCTCATTTCTTAAAGGACTTCACCAAAATTGGGCTTCTCCGGGGCCTGCTTTGCCCTGTTAGGCCTGTTCCAGCAGGAAATGGCACATAGGGGGGACTTCAGAGTAGTCTAGCACTGACTCTGTGGATTGCTGTTGTTGGGCCCTAAAGAAAAATTGTTTAGGAAATGAAATTTCCTATAGCCCCTTGTAGCCAGACTTCTAGAACATTCTCCATAAACCATGAAAGGTGCAGTGGGCAAAGGGGCCATACATTGTTTGATAGCTCTGGCTCTTGGTACTACAAGTGCTGAGCTTCTCCGAATCATGAGTGAGCACCTACAGACAGGATTGTCTACCTATGGCTTAAAAATATATTGAAATACAAATTAGTGAAAGCCAAGGCTTTCACTCATAAGGAACAAAAACACCCACCAATTAATACTGGCTCATTTCAGACAATGAGCTGAAAGAACGCCAGGCACTCAGGAGTAGGGGTATTATAGCAACAGTGGTAACAAAGCCAGGAAATATGTAATTAACGTCTACCACTTCCCAAAATACTCACTTTTCTCATGTAAGCTATGTCCTGGGTAATCAGCAGATGGCGCTGTTCCCTGAGGCTCAGACTTGTTCCAGTAACCTGTCTCAATACTGGATTGTACTTCAGAAGGCACACAGGTAGAATGTCAAGTCCCCTTTCCCAAATTCTAGGGGTGGGGGTTGGGGGGAGGGACATATATTTGCCATGAAGAATTCACCAGGCAATTTTGTTAAGGGAAAGAGGAGAAGTCTGGATAAGTTTGCTATGGAAAGCTTATCACTTACCTGTGTTAAAACTGGCTTTCTCTTTTGTGGTCTCCAAATATAAATTTTGCTTTTCAGCCAGTCTGTTCTTCCATATAGCCTGGTGCAACTATCAGTGAGAAGGCAAACCAAACTCAACCTCCAGGGAAGCCTGAGATGAACAAACTCCTGGCGTAACACACATGGGAAGGATGACTTTTTAAAAATATATATTTTATTGATTTTTCACAGAGAGGAAGAGAGAGGGATAGAGAGTTAGACATCAATCAGCTGCCTCTTGCACACTCCCTACTGGGGATGTACCCACAACCAAGGTACATGCCCTTGACCAGAATTGAACCTGGGACCCTGGAGTCCTTAGGCCGATGCTCTATCCACTGAGCCAAACCGGTTAGGGCAGAGAGGATGACTTTTGATTCAGTACTGACACCTTTTGCTAATGAATAGAGCCCAGGAGTTTGTAACCACCTATTCCAGAGAAGGAGGCAGGATATGATCCAACTTCCCACCAGAAACTCTTAGGAGAGTATTTTAAAGTGACAGATTTCCAAGCCTTCCATCAAACCTACTGTATCCAAAACTCTAGGGATATATATGACTTTGGAACACATATTTAAAAAAAAAAAGTTAAGTCAGTTCTGATGCAGCTGGGCCATTATGTTGCAATGAGAACTTCTAAACAATATAACCAATTCCAGAAATATAATGGAGAAGCTATAATAGTTTTTAAAAAACTTACAAGAAGCATAAAAACTTACAAAACATCATTTTCAGAGACTCAAAGGACAGTACTACCTCTTGAAAACTTGCTTTTATGAGCATAAATATTCATGACAAAAAGCCATTTATCCAAATAAACTCAAGGAAATAATTCACTTTCATGAGAGAAACCTGTGAATAATAAGCTAAAAATGTTGAATTTTTCTCTCCTATGATGTTACTCAGTTTCTATTCAATATTTGCTGATCACCTACTATGGGAAAGGCATTCTAATGATGAGATCAAATCCCCAGTCTCAAAAAGCATACCTGGTGCAGAATGGACAGGGGAAGGTAAGCAACATTATAAACAAGGAACAATATTGGAGGCCATATGCCACTAAATGTAAAGAAGAAAAATAATAAGGGGACTGTGACCACTTTTTAAAAAGATGGTTACATGGAAGGTTACATGCACGCAAAGGGAAGGAGGACATAGAGTGATCCGAGTGCTACTGGATTCGACCCTGATGCATTTGCTCTCTTAGATTTAATTTTTGTAGTTTTATTCAGTTTGTTCCAAGGACAAAAATCGATAACAACAGGAATCACAGACATTCTGATGTGGGGAAATTTTGGTTTCCTCTTTAGCAGAAGAGACATAATTTTAATGAGAAATTGTGAGTGGGATGCCATTTTCTTAAAAAAAAATAATAATGGCTAGTTATTTTGAATGGACACCTTTCCTGGGAAAGTCCATCAAAAATAGCTCTTGGAACACTAGGAATTTTACTATCAGTAACTGCCTTTCTTTTTTTTAAATATTTTATTGATTTTTACAGCGAGGAAGGGAGAGGGTAGAGATTTAGAAACATCGATAATAGAGAAGATGATAGAGAAACATCGCTCAGCTGCCTCTTGCACACTCCCTAATGGGGATGCACCCACAACCAAGGTACATGCCCTTGACCGGAATCGAACCTGCGAGCCTTGAGTCTCCACTGAGCCAAACCCGTCAGGGCAGTAACTGCCTTTCTTAATGATGGGGCCAGCTTGTCCATTCTCTTTGGTCCTCCAGCCCTAAGCCACTGTCAGATCTGTGAGGCTTTCTTAAGAAGTGGGCCAAAGCTCAGACGCCCTGGGTTTGCTGTAGAAGTCTGCTTTTTGTAAGGACCTGAGATTCTTTTTGGTGGTCCTCTGGGATTAGGAGGAACCACAGTGATAGTTCTCTCTAAATCCATAAATAATTTAACAAAATAGGTCTCAACATGTACTGTCAGTTGCTGACACTGCACTAAGTTAGGAAATACTCCATTTTTTCACCCAGGATCTTGCTTACCTCTGATGTTTTGTTATCTTTTATAGTTTTGTGAGTCGCATCTTATTATTTTTTTCTCTTTCAAAAAAAAAAAAATAAACCCAGAATGTTATAGCTTGGAGTTTATTGGAGGACTTGTTCTAGATTATGAAATAGTTAAGACTGTTTTATTTGGGTTGGCGCTCCAACACAATCAGTGGCACAGAGCTATATGAGAATATGAAGCTCTAGTTGGTGAAGCTGTTTCGCATGGAGTTGTGGGTTCAAATGTTTGAAACCTCTCTGCATGTATACAGGAATTGAAGAGTTTAGTAGTTTCATGGAAGAAGGGAGAAACCAGGTTTGATGGGAGTGGAAGGTTACACACAAGCAAAGGGAAGGAGGACATAGAATGATGCATGTGCTACTGGATTCGACTCTGATGCATTTGCTCTCTTTTCTTGGTTTTAATTTTTGTTGTTTTATTCAGTTTGTTCCAAGGAGAAAATCGATAGTAACAGGAATCACAGACATTATTCTGATTGGCTCAGAAGCTTGATCAGTAAAACCAGGAAAGGGGAAAATGTTACACAAATTACCAAGAAAGTATTCCTGGAATTTCACTGTCATGATAGCAAGTGGAACTAATACAAATACAATAGGTGTTAACATTTAGAACAGTAGTTTGTAACATGCTCATTTCTAGACAATTCTCAGACCCTGTTGTAAACCCTTCATATATCACTGCTGACTTGCTTGGTCTCATATGAGCTGATGTTTAGCTTAATACAGATACAGATGGATATATATCTAATCTAATAAAAGAGTAATATGCAAATTAACCATCCCTCTCAGACACCAAAGCCATGCCCCCAGCCAATCAGAGTGGCTGTATGCAAATTAACCCAGCCAAGATGGTGGCTAGCAGCCATGGAGCTAGAGCAAACAGGAGGCTTCCATTGCACCAGCCATGGAGGAAACTGCCTGCCTAGACTGGCTGGGCCTCTGCTCAAGGCAGCAAAGTTTAAATTACCGAAGCCACGGAGCTGAAGCAAACAGGAGGCTTTGTGCCTGCCTAGGCCTCCGCTCAAGGCAACAAAGTTTCAATTATAGAAGATAAAAAAAACCCAGAAACCTGATTCCAGCCAGCCTGGCTGGGACGTTGGGTCAATGGGAGCTGTGGGCAGCTTGAAACTGGCCCTCAGCCCCTCATCCAGGATGGCCACACCCCAATGGGGTGAGGGATCCCACTGGGGGGCTTGGCCAGCCTGCAAACAGCCATCAGCCCCTCACCCAGGCTGGCCAGGCACGCCAGCAGTTGGACATCCCCTGAGGGGTCTCAGACTGCGAGAGGGCACAGGCCGGGCTGAGGGACCTCCCAAGTGCACAAATTTTTGTGCACCGGGCCCCTAGTATATATATATATATATATATATATATATATATATATATTTGAGTGTGTTTGGGGGGGGTGTGTATACATGGGTTACTATACACACATATATTTTTTTGCTTTGTCAGCTGAGAAAATCTAAAAACAGTCACAATTCAGAAGCAACAAGCACATCTAGCTCCCAAATATCAGTGTCTAATGCTGCTCTCCAATAAAAGGAACCAGGGACTCCTTTCAGAAATGCCTGATTGTGACAGGAGGTGAGGGGGCGGGCATGTAAGTATGAACCTGGAGCATCTTGTAGGTATAGGAAGTAAAGAAGTGCTTACATAAATAAACAAATAGCCTGGCCAGTGTGGCTCAGTTGATTGAGCATCATCCTATGCACTGGAAAAGTTGGTGGCCAGTTCAATTCCAAGTCAGGGCACAATCCTGGGTTTGGGGCTGGATCCTCAGTAGGGGGTGTGCAGGAGGCAGCTGATTAATGTTTCTCTCTCATTCATATTTCTATCTCTCTAATTTTCTCCCCTCTCTCTAAAATCAATAAAAACATCTATAAATAAATAAAACAAACAACAACAAAAATACCCAAAGATGAGGAATTCCAAAGAGGCAAAGGCATTATTGGAAATAGTCTTCAATGGCCAATGCTGGAACAATTTGAGAAAAACAAAGTATTAATTTATAACCCAAAAATATAATATATATATCCACGAGTCCATATTTATCTAAATAGAATAGAAAATAGAAAAGTCTAAGTATAAATAAATTTATTTGTGTGTGAATAATCCTTTTTATTTTATCATTCCCCCCCCCATATCCTCTTCCACTTTCACCCACCCCCTTTCCTCCTACAGTCACTATACTGTTTTTATGTACATGAGTTTTTTCTCTTTTTTAACTTTCTTGTTCAATTCCCTCCCCAACACCTCCCCCTTCCACCACCATAGCTATCTGTCTGTTCTATCTGAGTCTGTCTCTATTTTGCTTGTTAGTTCTCTTTGTTTATTAATTCCACATATAAGTGAAATAAATGGTCCTTGTCTTTCTCTGACTGGCTTATTTCACTTAGCATAATGTTCTCCAGGTCCATCCCCACTATCACAAAGGTAACGTTTTCTTACTTTTCACACCCGAGTAGTGTTCTATTGTGTAAATGCACCAAATTATATTAGCACAATGACCATATACTACATGATTTTAGATTTAAACATCTTGGCCTTAGGATATTCTCTCTCTCTCTCTCTCTCTCTCTCTCTCTCTCTCTCTCTCTATATATATATATATATATATATATATATATTCTAATAAAAACATAATATTAAAATTAACCATTTCTTCGGGACGCCTAAGTCATGCCCACCAGACAATCAGAGTGACTGTATGCAAATTATCCCAGCCAAGATGGCGGAGGCCACAGCCCCAGCAGCACAGGGCAGGAGGAGTGAGCTGGCCCATGGCCGCAGCTGCAGGGAGGGAGGAGTGAGCCGGCCTGTGGCCCTGGTCTGGATAGAGGGGCAGACGGGAAGGGCTAAGTCCTTCCTGTCTTTCCCTCAATCCAGGCCGCAGCCCGGACTGGCCAGTGGCC
>PVJC01030318.1:0-21289 GCA_004026665.1 Murina feae | reverse complement strand
CACTGACCACAAGGGGGCAGCTCCTGCATTGAGTGTCTGCCCCCTGTGGTCAGTGCATATCATAGCTACTGGCTGGTCATCTGGTTGTATGGTCATAACAGTCACTTAGGCTTTGATATATATAGATGTCCAGCATGGTGCCTACAACTGAATAAAATAAAGTAGTTCTCACTATGGGCTTGATTTTTTCCTCCCTTTCTACTTTTTCCTTTTGAAAACCACAAACTCATTTACAATTACAATCCTATATAATGAAAGGCTAATGTGCAAATTGACCAAACGGCAGAACAACTGGTTGCTATGACACACACTGACCACCAGGGGGCAGATGCTCAACACAGGAGCTGCCCCCTAGTAGGTAGTGTGCTCCCACAGGGGGAGCGCTGCTCAGCCAGAAGCCGGGCTCACAGTTGGCAAATGCAGCAGTGGTGGCAGGAGCCTCTCCCACCTCCATGGCAGCACTATGGATGTCCGACTGCTGACTGAGGCAGGGAGTAAACCTAAGCTGTCAGTCAGACATCCCTTGAGGGCTCCCAGACTATGAGAGGGCACAGGCCAGGCTGAGGGATTCCTCTGAGTGCGTGAATTTCATGCACTGGGCCTCTAGTATTCCATAATTTTATGAAAAAATTACATGTTCAAATGCACAATTGATTGTACAATGGCCTGCATACCTTGCTCTCTTTCATTGCGTATGGATACCAGATTCCCTCCAAATCCTATGCAAGCTTTTCGTGCCTCTTGCCATGTTTTTCTTTCTTGTTCAACAAATCCAAAGATTTTGAAACACTGGGATGAAAGAGGAAAAAATCCAGTGATTAATTAAAGATACTATAAAAAGTCTACTGAACTATATCAAAATTATTTATAAAGATTATAGCTAAATATAAATTCCCTTACAACCAAATAGAGATCTAAAATATTGTTTTATTACAAACTTTTTTTTTCAAACCTCTTTTCTCTTTTTGGACAAAGGGTACAACCATTTGGATAATATATTCATATATACTCATAATTTCCATAAAGAATTTGACATGGAAATCTCCACCAACTCTTGCCTAAAAATTTCTAAAATGATGAAGTAAAATAAAAGTTAACTTTAAGCCATAACTGGTTTGGCTCAGTGGATAGAGCGTCGGCCTGTGGACTGAAAGGTCCCAGGTTCGATTCCAGTCAAGGGCATGTACCTTGGTTGTGGGCACATCCCCAGTGGGAGGTGTGCAGGAGGCAGCTGATCAATGTTTCTCTCTCATCGATGTTTCTAACTCTCTATCTCTCTCCCTTCCTCTCTGTAAAAAAATCAATAAAATATTTTTTTTAAAAAAAAGGTAACTTTAAGCTGAAAGATTTGCATTGCCACTCTCCACATAAGAATCAGTGTCAAGATTGCAACTCATTTTTTTCTTACCTTGTTGTTGTAGAAACTCCAACCTTGCTTACAACCTCCTGGGGCCGGGGGCACAGTAGGAATAGCTGTGGCATTGATGCTGCTGTTATGTCGTTGGCAGATGAAGGGATTTGGATAACCACAATTAATGTCATTCCAAAGCCCTGGCAAAGAACAAAATAGATGAATTAGACTTGCATGTTTAAAAATGCATATATACACATACATATACATATACACATACACATACACATACACATACACATACATATACATATACATATACATATACATATACATATATATGAAGGGTTCTCAAAAGTAGTTTAGACTACAAACTTTAATTCATGCAAATGACTCGAAAAGCCAATGCAATATCCTTTCACTCGTTCTCTTGAACTAATAATAGTTCAACTTTATAAAGAGCTTCCTATGAGCTATGTACACACTTGGAATTACAGATATAGTATCTAAATAGCCAGTTACAGCAAATGGAAATAATGTTATAGCAAACTATGTATCTATATACCAAACATTTATTTAGCGTTTTAGAAGTATTATCTTGTTTAATTTTCTCAACAGATAGGTTCTACCTTTATTCCAATTTAGAAGACAAAGACTGGAGAGAGAGATAAAGGAGATAAATATTCTGGATATTTTTTTTAAATCAAAACATAAAAAATATTTTATAAGATGAGAAGCGAGATGATTGTGTAATTTAATAGAATAAATGTTAGGCATCCCTTCCTTTTAAAAATCCAATGATTAGGTGGCTAAAATTAGAACCTCCTTTATTCTCTCTTCTTTCTGACTTAATTGAACAACCTTCTGCTTTTAGCCTAAGGAGGCAGCAAATGACACACATCACACCACAAGCCAAACTCAAGATATGTATATTGTCTACCTGAATTTGCATACATGACCACACAATTTTCGTCATCATTTGCAAAATTGGGTTCACCTGGGGCCCAAGCCACAAAATTCACCTTGCTTTCATCCATCCAACTGGAAAACAAAATGTAGGCATTTAAAAACAGTCCAATCATTAGAATAACGGCTACAGCCTAGTGGTGGGAAGAGGTAAGTCAATCAAGATGAAGGAATCATAGATTCCTAAGCTAATACAAGAGAGGATTCTAGAGAGCAGTTCTAAAGAGAGAGTTCTAGATAAAGGGTTCTAGAGAGAGGTTCTAGAGAGACTAGCAAGAAAACCCCAAAGGTGGCTGGTGCTTCTGGTACATTGTGCTCATGTAGCAACCTGATGTCTTGGCCGTTCTGCTTTCTTTGCCCTCCCTGGAAGAAGCTGCCTTCAGCCTTGAAGTGGGAGAAGTGGAGATAGATGCCCATTACTTTGGAAGTGGGTCAGAGCAAAAAATCCTCCCATAATACTTTTTCTTTCTTTTTTTAATTATTATTATAAACAGAAATTTATTTCTCACAGTCTGGAGGCTGAAAGTCCAAGATCAAAGCTCTGGCAGATTGGGTGTCAGATGAGAGCCTTTTCCTGATTCATCTCCCATAATACGTCTTAGGCATCATTGCCACAAAACACAACCACCATGGAGAGGCTGAGAATACAGAGTTTCTCATGAAGCCCATTCTCTAAATCTCATGTTTTCTCTGGTTTTTCTTAAGTGATATGGACCAATATCTATTTTAATAAATTATAGGAATTCAGAGACATTTAGCAGGAAAAGGATCGAGAGATCATTGAAGGGATGTCTCATGCCTATCCACAAGAGCTTCAAACATTTCTGATCTTTAAAAACAATGAGTGTGAGTTTAGGTCTCATTACACAAAAATGGCAATAATAGCCAGAGGGAACCTATATGGCTACAACATCTGTGCATGAGCCAGGCAGACATATCTGCTCTTCAGACAGGAGAACACGAATATAAACGAACAAGCAAAGAAACCCCCCAAAGTTACTAATCTCCTCCTTCCCTTAGCTTTCCTGGACCCTGAACCCTATGGAAAATGGTAGTCATTTCTTTGAAGGGAAAGCATTGCACGCAGTTAACACCGTTTTTCAAACTTGTGATGTTAAAGCAGTGAGGTGAGGAACATAAAAGGAGCCTTTGGTTCTGTGTGCGAAGGCGTCCAAGTGGAAACTGTAATTTTTTTAAATAAATTCAGTGTTCATATGTATATAATACCTCTTCTTATCAGGTGATTTACTGACAGGTGACAGCATTCAATAACAAAGATAAAGTTTTGCAGGATTAAATCAGATTTTGAGTTATTCAAAAATTGGAATGCTGAAAACATTTAACAGGATTATTTCTAATTCCTTTTGGTTTTATAAAAGATGCTTTTTAGGTTAAAAACCCTGGTGGATTTTTAAAAATGCATTCAGCAAAATAAAATCCTCAAAATAACAGGTGTTCATCCAATTACTATCTTAAGCAAAGTCATTTTATTTTTATTTACTTACGAAAACTTTCTATCCAAGCTGATCAATAAACCAATAAAATATGCTGGCTGTGCATCCATCCTGTTTACCTAAAACATTGAAGTTTACATATAGTTCAATTTATATTTACATAATAAGCAAATTCTTCCATAAAACCTATATATTAATGAAGCAGCCTATTTGGGACTTTCTCTAAGGAAGAGATTCATGTGGAAATTTTGTGGTATATTCAATGTTATGTTTTTCATAAAAATAAAAATATGCACATTATGTAACAACTTGCATTTATAAAACAAATATCTAAAGTAGCTCTATAATATCGAATATCTATAGTAATTAGGTTGTTAAAGGCCATCTGTTAAACAGTCACCATTTAGGATTATGTGTCGAAGGAAAGACTTCTTGATCCACGCATATATTTGTGCCATATTAGGGAATTTCAAACCAAGGTATATTTACAAAGATGAATTTAAGTCAGACTACATTCTTACTACTTTTGTAATCAAACAAATCTTTATTTCTCATAACTATTCAACTTTTTTCCTGCTTTCTTTCCTATCCCTTTTCTGGCAAAAAAAAAACAACAAGAATGCCATGAAGATTTTTAAAGAGAAAAATTGAACCAAGAACTCTTAGCAAAAACAAATTACACCTTCACTCTTAGCTGACAAGGAATATTTTTGTATGAATAATCAAGCTGTACTAGATAGTTGGTGGCAATTATATGAATATTGAATTGTCACCAACTCTGTACAAGCTCACTACTTTCTCTTCTCTAACCAACAATTTGGTCCAACTAAAAGATTTTTAAATTAATAAACAACCTGCACTATATACAAAGAATTGATATAAACAACTAGTTAGATATTACAATCTTTGAAAGTCAAATTAGTGAACTCAAAGCCATGAAGTATGGATCGTCACAAAGCCCAGACTACAAATTGTCGATGGGTTCTGTGATTCTTCACTGAATATTCAAGCAACAGGTCATTCATTTCTATTATGGCCAACATCCTCATATTTATGTCTTTACCCTGACCTTAGAAGGTGCAGATTCATCACATAATTTAAAATTGCACCACAGGGTGCCAGCCATAGACATTATCTTTGCTTAACACATGTCAGTGGTCCATTCTTAAATTAATCATTTTCTTACATATTTCCATAGAAACTTCTTTTCACTTTCACTTTGAATGGAAACAAGATCACCAAAATTCCTCTTGCAAAATCCTCGTGCATCATCCATCGTTTCCGAATCTTTACTAAAATAATACTGGTAGTCTTTGTAAATAACCCACCCATCTTCAGTGACTGGTGGATCTGAAAAATTCATGGAAAAAAGTGATGGATTTTACTTTGGTGAACTTAAGCATCTGGTATGTATGGTACACACAAATGAAAAGGGCAGGGTAGCTACTTATATCAGAGGTCTCTGCAACTCCGAGAGCCCAGATTAAGCAGGATGCTTCTGCTAAATACAGAATAAAATACCTAAGGCCAGATTGCCACTTGCCACCAACTCTGCACAAGCTCACTACTTTCTCTTCCCAGCTAAGTTCCATGTTCTGGTATCTCTATTGGGTAAAAGAACTTCCAGCTTTACCTTCATCAGTAGGATCACATAGCTGGAAGGATTTATGTCCATACATCAGTGATGTTCTAGGTTTAAGATGTGGAGGCTGTGAGAAAGCATCTTTTATCTCAATAGAACAAACAACTTGTAATAGATGGACTAGGGTGCTCCCGTGTATAACGAGAAAAACAAAGAATTCACAAACCAGGAAGGTTCCTAAGGCTTCTGCCAAACTGTAAAGTTCTAGGATTCTGTGCTGATGTCGGCTAAATAGAAACCCCCAAAGATATCTAGATCCTAATCTCTGGAATCTGTGAATATTACCTTTCACAGAAAAGGCACTTGGTAGGTGGGACTAAATTAAGGGAAATGGAGAGACTATCCTAGGTCATGTGGCTGGGCCCTAAATGTGATCTCAAGTATCCTGATAGAGGGATGTTGACTGCAGAAGAAGAAAACAATGTGACAAATAAGCAAGATGCCACATTGCTGGTTCTGAAGATGAAGAAAGGGGCCATGAAATAACAATGCCAGGAATGCGGCTCTAGAAGCTGGTAAAGGCCAGGGAATAGAACCTCCCTTTGAACCTCTGGACAGTGGTTCTCAACCTCCTGGCCCTTTAAATACAGTTCCTCATGTTGTGACCCAATCATAAAATTATTTTCATTGCTGCTTCATAACTGTAATGTTGTGAAGCGTAATGTAAATATCTGATATGCAGGATGGTCTTAGGCGACCCCTGTGAAAGGGTCCTTCGACCTTGAAAGGGGTTGCAACCCAGAGGTTGAGAACCGCTGCTCTAGAGGGAGCATGGTTCTGCCAATACCTTGGTTTCAGCTCAGTGAAACTGAGTTCATATTTCTTACTTCCAGGTCAGGGAATAAATGGCTGTCACTTTAAGGCACCACGTTTGTAGAAGTTTGTTACAGTAGCCCTAAGAAACTAATACCTATGCTAAAGAAGAAACAAGTGATCTTGGATTTGATTTGTTAACATTCATTATACTAATAACTGCTTGATATTTGTGTTCATGAACATCTGTCTGGAGAGAAAGATCCAAATTTTCATGAGATTTTTCAAAGATATTAAGAACTTCTGCTCTCCACCTTCTTAGGGCAAATTTTGTTTTGTTTTGTTTTCCATTGTGATAAAACAAGAGCGAAGAAAGGCTATCAATATAGAGATCAGAAAATAAAACACCTACTGTCTTCAGGAGTTGGTGTTGGCTCAGGTTTTGGTGTTTGGCCTGGAAAACAAACAAAAGATTAATATAAAATATGCTGCCCTTCTGCTATTATATATTCTTCCATTTCACAATTTTCATATAGCTAAATGTAGCTAAAAACTTAATTGTTCTCTTTTCTTTTCTTTCCCCCTCCCTTCTACTCTCCAATTTCCCTATCATGCTTGGAGGAGGAAAGTGAAGGAAAACAGAAGTAGGAATGAAGAGATAAACAAAGTAGGTACAATAATGGCCACCAGAAATCAAAAGAGAGTTTTCAGGCACAGCAAGCAGTGTCATACAAAGGAAAGAAAAGAGAACCAGTTTTGGAATCAGAAAGCTTAAGTTCAAATTCCAGACGTGGGTTTAAAATGCTTGCCCTTAGTTTTGTCAGCAGTAAAAAGGAGTTAGTAATTATGCATAAATAGCTGAGGTAAAATACGTGAATTATATGTATTTAGAAGGTGCTCAGTAGATATTAATTTTATAGTCACATGTATTATTATTAGCTATGAAATTACTTCAAATTTAATTATTTGAAATTACATATGAACTACTTATTTATAAAATATACTTTCCTTAAAGAATCTTATTTTTATTAAATGTATGTTTTACTAAAAGTTAAATAAAATAATTTTCTTTTCAAGTAGTTGTTGATATATCTGGACTCTGTTGGAATCTGATAAAAAGACTCAAGTTTCTCAGCTTTTGGTTTAATATAGTCAACATCCATAAGAATAAAAGTCCCAATGACCCATAAAGAAACAAGATATAGAGGGGAACCAAGATGATGGCATAAGGTATATACCTGAATGCGCTGCCTCCCACAACCACAATAAAACTACAACTATAAAGCTAAACAGCCATATTCCAGAACCAGGGGAAAGGAAGGTTTACAACTAGAAGGCAAGAGAAGGAGTGCATTGAGACTAGGTAGAAGATGCGGGAGCGCCAAGAACAGCGAGGTATGGAGCCGCGAGAAACGGTGGCGGTGGCAGCACCTGGGTGCATGAGTTGTTTCAATCAAAAGGGGAATAGAAGCTCCTGGGGTTGCACTGAACTCATTTCAGGCTGTCTGGCAACAGGTCGGAAGGCTAAAGTGGCTTTCTATCAGAGCTGTTCGCAGAACCCCGGGACTTGGGGTCTCAAGGCCATGGAGATGGCGGAGGAAAGCCATGGCTGTTTGCTCCACCCTGGTGATTCTCTGAGAACCTGCCCCACCCAATTTACAACCCCACCCAAGCTGTGAAACTGTCTGCCTGCATTCTAACCTAACAAACTGCAGCTGGGACAGAGAACTCAAAAAGTTCCAAACCCCAAACAACGAGGAGAAATCTATAGATCTTGCTGTACCACCTCTTGGGTGGACTCACACAGCAGCTGACTTTGCACCTCTTTGGAGATACAGGAGCCAGTGTACCCAGTGGCCAGATACCAGATTTCAACTCCTCACATCCATAAGGGACACACTCAAGAGGCAGACTCAGTGAGTACCAAAGCCCCACTGAAACAAGTTCTGCTCCATAAGGGTGTCTCCTGCACAGCAATTCTTCCACTATAGACACAGCGGGTCCTCGCAATCAATTGGCCTGGGGGTCATTTCCTCCCAGTGATACCAACAGCAATCAAGGCTTAATTACAACAAGACTGTGCACCCAGGCCTCAAAAGTGTACACCAAGAGTGTCCACCCCAGGTGATTGGGCAGACTGAGTCATTGGGCCCAAAAGGACACCTACCACACAAAGCCACTCTATCAATACAGGGAAGCAGCCAAAATGTGGACACAAAGAAACAGGCCACAAATGAAAGAAAAGGAGGAAAGCAAACTACAGAGTTCAAAACTACAGTTATAAGGCTACTCAAGAATCTTCTACGAACTTCTGAGGAACTAAGTGAGACCTTCAAGGATCTTAATGAGAATACCAAAAAAATGGAAAAGGACCAGTCAGAAATTAAGCATACACTGACTGAAATAAAGAATAATATACAGAGATCCAACAGCAGACTAGAGGATTGCAAGAACCAAGACAAAGATTTGAAATATGAAGAAGCAAAAAACACCCATCCTGAAAAGCAAAAAGAAAAGAGAATCCCAAAATATGAAAATAGTGTAAGGACCCTTTGGGACAACTTCAAGTGTACCAACATCAGAATTATAGGGGTGCCAGAAGAAGATAGAAAGCAAGATATTGAAAGCCTATTTGAAGAAATAATGACAGAAAACTTCCCCTACCTGGTGAAAGAAATAGACTTACAAGTCCAGGAAGTGCAGAGAACCCCAAATAAAAGGAATCCAAAGAGGATCACACCAAGACACATCATAATGAAAATGCCAAGGGCAAAAGACAAAGATAGAATCTTAAAAGCAGCAAGGGAAAAACAGTTAGTTACCTACAAGGGAGTACCCATACCACTGTCAGCTGACTTCTCAACAGAAACCATGCAGGCCAGAAGGGAGTGGCAAGAAATATTCAAAGTGATGAGTAGCAAGAACCTACAACCAAGATAACTCTACCCAGCAAAGCTATCATGTAAAATTGATGGCAGATAAAGAGCTTCACAGACAAGAAAAAGCTAAAGGAGTTCATCACCATCAAATCAGGATTATTTGAAATGCTGAAGGGCATTATTTAAGAAGAGGAAGAAGAAGAAAAAGGTAAAGATAAAAATTATGAACAATGAAGTGACAACAAATACATATCTACCAACAAGAGAATCTAACAATTAAGTCAATAAAAAATCTGATGAACAGAATAAACTGGTAATAGAATAGAAGCAGGGGCATAGAAAGGGAATGGACTGACAATTCTCGGGGGGAAGAGGGTGTGAAGGGTGTGAGAAGAGACTGGACAAAAATCTTACACCTATGGATGAAGACGGTGGTGGGGGTAGGGCACGGGGGGAGGGGTTGGGAACCAGGTGGAGGGGAGCTATGGGGGTTAAAAAAAAGGAACATCTATAATAATCTGAACAATAAAGATTTATTCAAAAAAAAGAAACAAGAAATAATAAAATCATTTGTAGCTAGAACTTTAAAGAAAAATCAGCCACTACTTATTCCTCCATTTTGAAAACACTAGTCTAAGCAGGAGTAAGGAAAATAAGCAGACAGACAGCAACAGTGTCTCCAGCAGTAGACTTGGGACAGTGGCCAAGGTTTCCCCACAGCAGAGGGCAATGTGGTTTAATTTATCTATTTACAAAGAACTAGTTGATGTATATTTTGGTTCAAGGGTGGGTCTATTTGTGTTTTTTTAAGCATTAGAATCTGGATCCTCTGACCTCCCTGCCTGACTTGGATATGTGGACCTTTCTGAGTCAAGATTATGACTCATAGCATCACTGCTACTTTTTGACCATTAGTAATATGGCGGGTCCTCCAAATGGTGTCTGTCTTTATGTTGAACATTTCCTCAAGAAACCAATATTTAGAATATTCAGACTTAGGAAATTTTTCACCTAATGTAGGTCAAAGAGTGACAATTCCAAAAAAGAAATGGCATAGTCATTGCTCTGCTCACGGAGGAGAACATTCACTCCTGCCACTGAGAGGCTGAGCCAGAAATCAGAGCTCATGGGAACCATTGCCAGGTACGTGACTCGAGTCTAGGATTCCCAGTGGCCTTTTGATCTTCTGTTCCTTTGGAACGTTTGTCTGTGTTCAGCGACTTCACTCTCATCCTGTGAAAGGATGGCTCCTGCCAGTTCCTTTATTTTTTATGTTGTTTGTTTGGTTCTGCTAATAAAGGGAAGCTATTAGGATGTCAGGAGATTAGTTCTTTGAGCTAAGAGAAAGGAAAGAACAGGTTATCATACCTTTACGGATCTGGCAAATCCAGTTCTTAAGATGTTCACAGTTAATATCATTCCAGGACATACTAGGGTCACCTTTCAGCTCTCCACAGTATTCAGTATTTCCATAATTATTAGGTTCTCCATAAGCCCAATTTTCATAGGAAACCTATATTAGAAACATTATACAGCCACCATTTATATCAGCCCAATGTCAATCATTTACCCAAACAGGAAAGTAAAGAAATATTTATATTTTTAAAACCATTTCCCTTTTTTTCACCATAGTTTTGCTTCAAAAGCAAGATTTATAAACATGAATGGTAAGGAGCTTTCATTACATGGAAACTTTTGAAGTTGAGTAGAGTATACTATTGATTATTAGAAAATTTTCTTTATTCTAATTAAACAGAATGGCTCTAGAGCCATAAAAATGGGATTTATATTTAGAAAAAGACTTGCCAACAAGCTCCATTGATCAGTATAGAAAGTTCTTACATTTATAACCCATTCTTAAGGATAATATTTCAGTGTGATGTTGGAAACTTTCTCTTTATTCGATGGTAACTTAAAGATAAGCATTCATTCTTGTTTTTAAAATTTTGTTTTATTGCTTAAAGTATTACAAAGAGTGTTAAATAAGTCTCCATTTTTTCCCCTTGACCTTCCCCCCCTCCTCCCCTACCCCTCAGTGTCTTGTGTCCATTGATTATGGAAACAGACCGACGACATGTTGCTAACAAAACTACCAAATTTTACTAAAATGAACAGTAGAAATAATAAGGGGCTGGGTTTAGGTCCCCAGTGATGTTTTCAATGTGGAATCATAGCCCATAAGGTTTTAGACTAAGCATTATGGTCTGTTTTCCAGAGGTGTAATATATATATATATTATAATATATATTATAATGAGGTTGAGACTCCATAACAGTCACAACCAGGGCTCCGAGCCTGAGAGAACAACACACAGAATTGGCAGGGAGCCTGAAAGATCAACACAGAGGGGCGCCTGCTCCAAGCCTCCAAGGCATGGCTGGGGACAGGCCCCCAGTGGACAGATACACACGGTGCACCTGCTCTGAACCTCTGATGCAGCTAGGGGCAGGCCCCCAACAGACAGCCATACACATACAAACACACACATGGGGCACCTGCTCTGAGCCTACACAGTGCGGCTGGGGGCAGGACCCCAGCAGACACACACACACACACACACACACACACACACACACACACACGGTGCCTGCTCTGAGCCTCCGTGGCCAGATTGAGGCTTAGGCCCAAGGGAGCAGGCCTAAGCCATCAGTAGGACATTCCCTGAGAGCTCCCATACTGAGAGGGCACAGGCTGGGCTGAAGGACCCCCACCCCCAGTGCATGAATTTCATGCACCAGGCCTCTAGTGATATATAAAATCCAATATCAATGGATCCATCAAATATACCATCTTACCCAAGTTCCTTGAGAAGTTGCTGGTGTAAGAGGAGCTAGAACTAAAATCACACAAAAATATGTGATGACTAGTGCCCAAAATGCCAGCAAGTGCCCAAGACTCTCACTTCTCCATTCCTAAGAATGGAGAAGTCTGACATAACTTAATGGCTATTAATAAAATATCAGAAGTTATTTCCAGATCTCCTGATCTATAAGAACACTTGATGTTTAAGAAGTTTAACTACTTGCATGCCAATTTTTCATATCAAAATAAATATTTTATGTAAACTACTACAATGAGTTTCTAATTTTTTTTCCATCTAGGCAACATGTTTACACCTTGGGTAAATAAGAGAACTATACTGGGCAGAGACAGAATAATAATCCTAAAATAGCATTTACTTTTCACAGAAAAATGTCTCTAGCTAACATAATAAAAAGTCTCACCAAAAATGTATATTAAGCCAAAGGATGACATTAAAATAAATACTACATGATAAAGTAAGAAAACGACATATTAAATCAAATCACTCACGGGAGAACCATCACTCCAAGTGAAGCCCTCTGAAGGACTTTCATACGTCAGCCCCAACCAAAACAGCTCGTGGTAGTTCCCACTAGCCCTGCAATACACAAGATATAAAGAGAGCTTATGCATGAAACAGGATTGTTCAGCTATGAAGACTAATCAAATTTGAAAATTACACAGGTAAAGAGATTCAATGATTAAATATAAGCATTATTCAATAGATGTGCATTTTTGGTAGAACCCAGATATATCCTAAAAATGAGCCACCCCTTGAGAATAAATAATTGTAAAGCATCAAAAGATAATTATTTGTGATTCATTTAACAATCTGTATTGAGTGTCTTGTACTTTTATAGAGCCATTCATCACGGGATTTATACTTAAAAAATTAAGGCATTCAGAAATTAAACTAGATTTTAAAAAAGGCCCCCCCCCAAAAAAAATAAAAAATAATAAAAAAGGGCCCATAGATTTGGAATACAATATATGAACTCATAGCAGCTCCACAAGCCAACAATTTTGGGAACATAAGATGTTTCTCAACATAATTAGTACCAAATAGATAAAAGAAGAGTATTATATAGAAAAGATACTTACGTTATTAATCGCCATATTGCTTGCTGTTCCTCTTTATTATTGATACTCGCTAAATCTCCACCCAAAGCTTTACAGAAATCTCGAGAGTCAAACCATGTTTTCTTCTCATGTAATCCTTTTGTAAAGAGCTAAAGATGATATAGTTTCAGGAGTTATTTTGCACTGCATAGCTTATTAACTCAAGATAAATAATTATTTACTTTTAGTGAGATTTCCTTTACAGAAAAGCAAGACATTACAATGACCCCAAACAACATAATTCTCTTGGCTAAAAATCAATTAATGAGTGAATATTTTGGGTAACAAACTTTGGGGGATGATTTTGTTAGGAAAACTTTAAAAAATAAAGTTGACAGCACAGGAAGAATTAGCTTAAAATCTTAAAGCTTTAGGCATATGGGTTAAGCATACAGCTCATTGTCAAAGACAAGGTTATTAATTTGGTTTAGTGTGAAAACTAGCATTAACATGAAAAGAAACTGAAAGAAAATTTTGATACAGAGAAAATATACATGAATAAAGAAAACTTTAAGGAGAATAGCCTCCCTAAAATGGTGCCACAGATTGCTATCCTGTTAGGCTTAAACAAGAAATAACCTGACAGCCTTCACCACTTCATTTGCCGTGTCCTTCAACACAGCCTTGCCTTTTTTCCTTGTAGATGCATATTTTCACAACTATTGGCACACATGCTCTGTACTAATCTGTCAGAGCATCAAAAAGGGTGTGTTATAAGTTAAAATCAATTTAATAATTCAATAATTTAGGCAATGTGTCATATTATCCAGAAGATTTCAATGAAAAGCAATACACAGTGAAAGTCTGTGAAACACCTATCAGTATGCAAACAGTATAAGAGTTCATTGTCTCCATCAACTTTTATAACACTTATTCATTGTTTTTCATGAGTCTTGGCCCCATCATCCAAGGCCTGTGGAAAAAGAAATTTGCTTCCAACAGACGGTGGCTGCCCAGCTGTCATCATGCAACCCAAGGCAACCTTCACCTTGACCCTAATTTGAACCATCTGAACAAAGGTGATCTGAGCGAGTTTCCACTTAAGTAATCCTAAGACTTCTGTGACTGACTCAACTTGCTAGAGTGTGATATAAGATTCCATTTTATTAATTCAATTTACTATCAGCTGAATTTTATTAATAATTCCTGTATCTTAACTTGTACAAAGACAGTCAGTATATTTGCTAACAACCCTACCCCAAGCACCTCTAAAACCGTAGACTTTTTAGTGACACGAATCTGTGGATTTGTTGAATACACACCTGGGTCGTCTCCTGGAACCTTGGTTCACTTCCCAGCTCTGGAGAATTCTGCTGCTTCTCTCAAAATTCTGCAACATATCTCCACAGCCTACCACCCTCAGGCAAATGGCTTTGTATAAAATAAATTTGGTCTTTGTGTAGTAACTCAAAAGTTTCCTAGCAACAACAATAGATATCGAATCCTCTTCTGTCTAGCCCAATATAGTCCCTTCTATATAAATTATGCTTTTAACCCAGACTGGCTAATCTGGATTGCATAGTTCTTCAGCTCTATTGCTACTAATGTGAGTTTCCCACCCAACTAGCCACACTCCTCAGGTTAGAGAAGATTAGGCAACATCTAACACACAATGATAATTCAAGTCTTTCATTAACCCCACCTGTTTTACAAGGCCATGGCCATAGGCCATTCACAGGATTGAATAACAGAAGTCTTGAGAGTGTAACTTTAAACACAATTAAGCAATAGATAAGTAAACTTCTCATTTAGTTAATCCTAACCTTCTCTAGAAAGAATAGAATTTATAAGAAAGAGAGGGGCGGGGGGGGAAACCCCAAATAAATTCACTGAGTTTTTCTTTGTTCATTAGTTTGGGTGAACTTGCTTGCATAAGGAGAAAATAGACGATCCAGCCCAGGAGTATATAAAACAATTGCAGAATATCAAATTGTCATTTAAGGGACATGAAACACCCATATACTCCTACCCAGAAATGCCCCCACCTCCCAGAGGCATAATAACCAGGGGTTACATCGGTACCACAGAGCATTACCTCTAGGATGCCCATGGGGCATTATTACAGATTCATTTATCAATTTAGTTCACTAAAAGCTTGGTCTGTAAGAAAGGGCAAAAAGTGAGATGCAATGAAAATGAATGAGGGGGAGGAAAAAACGTTCATTAAGATGAAAAGAAATGCTAGCTCAGACTAGGGCCGGAAAGCCTGGGAGAGAGGAGAGGCAGAGAAGGGGGTGGTCAAAGCAACGGAAGAGGAGAAAGGCAGCTGTGATCTGCGTTGTGCTGTAGGCTACTTTTGTTGGTCTAAATGCAACCGGTCATTAGCATTCATCCCAGGAAAGCTCTTTACAAATAAACCAGATCTATAAAGTCAGAATTCCCACAGGGGAAGCCTGAGCTTGGCAGCATTTGGTTTGGTTTGGTTTTAGTTTCTTAGATGATTCTTTCAGATGAAGGATATTCCAATTGTAACTTACCTTGAAACACAAGCTCGTCTTACTGGTGGTGCCCCAGTTCTCTGGACATTTGGGTTCAGGTGTTGTTGTGGGCTCCGGTGGACGAGTCACTCCCTCTGCCCAGTGTTTGCACACAAATTTTGCCTTTTCTTCACATCTCAAAACATCCCACAGGCCCCCTGCGATCCCAGTTTTCATGGCAACACACCCAGCTTTTCTCCCTGCGGTAAACACATAGACTTCACTGAACAGGTGCTGCTGTAGGCTGGCCATGCTCGCAAGAGACAGTACAAACCTGACTCAAACTGTGTGGTCAGACCCCCATGTGCTGAGGAAACGAAGAGGAGAGATCCGTGGCCTCTGGCAATCATGTGTGTTCTTCGGAATTGTTATTTACCTTTCATTTGTGTGGCCTGTGACCCCGACTGAATGATGGTCTCGAAGGTCACGGTTTTGATAACATTTTGTATTTCTAACATCTGGCAGGGTGCTGCCTTTAGTAGACATTTAACGATACAATCATTTTTGCAGAATAAAATTTACTGCCATGGCAAAAATAGTAGTTCAACATTTCTTTTTTTAAAAATAAATTCTTTAAGGTCCCTTTTCCCCCTCTAGGGTTCATGTAGATTTTCCAGAACAGAAGTTGTTACAGACTTGAAAATGAGATACAGCTGAGAGATTTTAGTTCAGTTTAGTTACTCAATCACCCTGAACTTGTTGCCTCATATTAAAATGCAAATATCACTACCTACCTTACAGAGTTGTAATGAATTTTTTCACGGTAAAAAAAAATATGTAAAATAAACTGAGGACTATGTCAGGTTTACTAGATTATAATTCTGGTTCACAGTTGTGATTATTTCCAAATAGTAATTAATTAAGACAGAGCTTCGAAAACATTAGGATTCCTTCTGCTTAGATGAGGTCATCTTCCATCTCTATTCTTTTATTTTATTTTTTAAAATATATTTTATTGATTTTTTACAGAGAAGAAAGGAGAGGGATAGAGAGCTAGAAACATCGATGAGAGAGAAACATCGATCAGCTGCCTCCTACACACTCCCCACTGGGGATATGCCCGAAACCAAGGTACATGCCCTTGACCGGAATCGAACCTGGGACCCTTGAGTCTGCAGGTCGACACTCTATCCACTGAGCCAAACCAGTTAGGGCCCATCTCTATTCTTTAAAGGACATTAAGTGTTTAGAGTAACTCTCAAAGTTCTGGGGAGGTACTAGTACATCTTTTTCAAAATATCTTCATTAAGATTTCTGACTCCCTATAGCTCCAGTTTAATCCATTTTTGTTCTCTAAGAGCATTCCAGGATTAATTTCTCCAAATTCTATGGTTGCGTGAACTCCACCTGCAAAATTAGGAGTTTGTCTAGAGTAATAGTTACCACTCCTACCAATATTTTTTAGGTGTGCGCTCAGCTGTTAATATATTGCCCAGTTATTTAAAGATGAATTGAAATCTTACTATTTTTCAGAACATGCAATAATTTAAAGAGAATCACTCTATTCAAAATACTGACTTATTTACCTCCTTAAGAGCTGAGAATACAAATTAAATGAACTCCTGAAGATTAGAACTTGTTTGACAAAGTAGTAAACTCACACACTCGAGCTATTATTCCTTCTTTAGCTCTTTGCCCAGGCACAATGAAACGTTCGCTCTAAAGGATGTTGAATTTCCTGGGGGTATCACAGTAAATAAGGTCCTATACTGTGATAGCCGCGTATCAAGAAGGCACAGAATCTGTCAGAGGCTATTTCAGAAACTAGGGAAGCAAATCAGCACTTATAGGGAGGCAAGTGGTGTTGGCGCAAACAGCACAGGTTGGGGAATTATACAAAGTAGTCTAAATTCACGGTCAGAAGCTTTCTAGTCACATACATTTCCTGAGTCCCTGTTTCCACGTCTTTAAAATGAAGATACTTAAACTTACCTTGGAAGTTTCTTATAAAGATAAAATAAAATCCAATGCATGTAGAGGACTAAGCAGGGCAGCACATACAAGATACAGGAATGAGTCCCACGTAAGCACTACCTCGTGCTCCACCAGCTCAAGCACACTGATATCACTCTTCATAGTTGCACTGAGATGGTTTGTAGCCCTTTAGTACAGTTGTAAGCCCTCAGAAATAAGTTAACCATTTGAAACATTTCTGACCATTTAGGATTTCATAAATATTTTCAAATAAGAGCAGTACCCGCTAACCCAGCAGTTTTCCTTGTTTTCTTAGACCATTGCAAACTAATTGGAACTTTATAAAAAAAAAATTTTAAAGCCTTAGCCTGTTTGCTCAGTGGTTAGAGTGTCGACCCACAGACCTAAGGGTTGGGGATTCAATCCGCAGTCAAGGGCATGTCCCACCACTGCAGGTTCACTCTCCACCCTGGGCAGGGCGTGTACAGGAGGCAGCCAAACAATGTTGATTTTTTCTCACGCTCTCACTCCCCTCCCACCTCCCTTCCAAATTGTATGAAAATTCAATGGAAAAAATATCCTCAGGCGAGAATTAAAGAAAAGTAGGACAGATTAGCAAATACTGAAAGCACAATCAATTTACATAGTCGATGTGGACTGGTAGGTAAGGAAGTAGTTTTGCACGTAAGACGTGTGCAATGAATACAAACCTCCAGCCTGAGCCCTGATCATACCTGGCATCTCGAAGTTCCAGTGAGTGTACTGAACCTCCTCCTCGATGGTCCACTGGAAGGTGCCTTTGTTCTGGACATCGGAAAGGCCCGTCCAAAAGTATTTCTCAGGCCTCAATCCAACCCAGCTAGTGAGGAAGGCTTGCTCATATCTACAAAGCAAGAGTAATAGATACATTGTTTAAAATACTTAAACTAAACTTTGCAAATATTTATGTAAACTTTCCAATTATTAACATGAAAGGTATCTCATTTTTATGTTTGAGCAATGAATTGGTGGGTAACTCAAATGTATTTTCTTTTATTTTTGTGTCATTTATATTAGGCAAAATTTACCAAGAAAATGTGATCCTCTGAAGAAAAAATACCATACAGCTGAGTGAATAAAGTAATTTAAATGTACTCAAACATGTCTCTCTATTTCCTCATCAGCCCCTCTGCCCTCTCAAAAGGTAAGAGAATTCTGAAAATGCATAGGAGAAAACTGTTGTATTTTAAGATACATTGTTTAAAAATCAGTCCACTTTTCAAATATTTCAAATGTTCTGCACAATTTTTGGTTTAGTAAGTTGAGAGATCATAATGTAGTCTGTGTGGATTTCCCCCTGAATTGCATCCTCATTATCTACTCTCAGAAACAGAAAATTAACAAGAAATACAGAGAAGCAGAGATTCAATCTCTAGAAAGAACTGGGAGCAGAATCACAAATTCCAACATTTTCTCTCCCTCTGCATCTCAGCTGTGTACCTGACATAGTGCAATGCGGTTAGTGAAGGTATCAAAATTTGTCTTAATGGACAAGTACTAGACAATGAGATAGCAATGTACACAAAAAAGCTCTTTTGGGAACATAAGAAAAGTGGTGCCCAAAATTTCCAGGAACAAAGAGAGGTGTGGATGACTCCAACGAGAACAGAGAGGGAAATGCAAAGAAAGGTACAATAACAGAACATTTGCTTGCCCCAGACTGAATAATTCCATTCCCCGAACCGAACAAGCACCCCTCCAAAAATTAAAATTCCAAAGTCAATTTTTCTTAAATTTCTAAAAATCAAGTCTAACCACAGAGGCAGTGACTACCCCCTGGATATAAATATCATAGAAAATACAAAGAAACATATGCCTACAACATAAAATAAAGGGAAATCTCTGTAATAGGCCAAAGGATCAATGACAATGTAGATCAGAACATGTCCTCACCCGACTTAAAGATGTGCAGCTCATCTCCTTGTCATAAGACGAGAGTATCTATGTTCTGATTTTCAGATGTCAGCATTGTATCAGGGAGCTACACTGTATTAGACATTTAATTGTACGTGAAAGAAGGATGTGGGTTGAAATATAAGTTCTTTCACAAAAACCATCCAAATCCTATCACATCTTTCATTTGTATCACAGGATTTTTAATATCAATGGCATCCTCTACATTTTATTGAGTCTGCCTCTGAAAGGCCACTAAATACAAATTATTGAACTAAAACTCAATATTTTACCGAAAATGACATGGACATTTTAAAGTTTCTTCTAAGTTTCTCTTAGACTTATTCCAGTGCTTTGCAAAGAGTAGGGGAAAATGACTAAACACTAAAACCTTAAAATGGGTGGGACTATAGAAGTCAAAAGTTATATAAAATCCTCTAAATCCATATAATTTCTTTGGCCTATAAGTCTAGTAAACCTAGCAAAGAAAAGAAGAAAATGGAAGACTGGGAAAAATGAATAAAATCTTCAGTAAACCTCTCTGCCCCCTTTTTTGGTGGGAAATATAGTAAAGATAGAAAGTGAAATTTTTGAGCTGAAATTTTGTACTTATTTTTCCTGATATATCAGGAAAAAAAATATCTAAATTACATTTATTAGAGTATTTATAAACAGTTTAGCATACTGACTTATAGTACTAAAAGTAGCAAAATATTTTATAATGTTTGCAATGAAGAATTCAAATAAGGCCCTATTGGCATGGCTCAGTGATTGAGCATCAACCTATGAACCAGGAGGTCCCAGTTTGATTCCCGGTCAGGGCACATGCCCGGTTGCAGGCTTGATCTCTAGTGTGGGGTGTACAGGAGACAGCCAATCAGTGATTCTCTTTCATCATTGATGTTTCTATCTCTCTCTCCCTCTCCCTTCCTTTCTGAAAATATGAAAAATATATTTTTTAAAAATAATTCAAATAAGAATGTGATTTTTAATCTGCTTTTACAAACCATACATCATGATTCCATGTAACTTACTTAGAAATGCAGAGCATATTGATACATGGAATTTCTGGAAACTTTTTGTTATTTGACATTTTAAAATAAAATTAAAGTTATTCCATACCTGTCTTCAACAGTTGTTAGGTAAGCATTCTCTTTCACACAGGTTTGGTTTGCTTCTGAAAATGTTGAAAGTGTGTGTCCAATCATGTAGCAGTAGAAGCCGTGTCTTTTCCAGCCCTATTAATGATATCAGATTATCACATATTTATTGGATAATATTATTTTAATAATCCCTCTGTCATGATATAAACAATGGAACTAAAAGAATACAAATTTAAATAATTTAAAATGCAGTGGGAACCACTTACATGAATAAAGAAATCATTAGTGTGTTATTCCTCATATGACAAATTATGATACAAAGTGGGGTGGAACAGTCATTCTCTCTTCTTCTGAGGTACCCTCCAACAAAATGTTCATGAAATGTTTACCAAAGCAACTGAATAAAATGGCTAAAATTTCAGTTTCAGAATAGATAATCACAGAGAATAATTTGCAAAATAACAAGCCTTGTTGCCTTTTGAGGTTAACAGTAGGTGGTGAGTATAAAACTGTATCATCTTGTCACAGGCACCAAAAAGTAGTAGAAACCTGAAAGTTGGCATGGAAAGTGCATGGGCTGTGACTGAGGGCTGTCCAGAGTACATCAAACCTAGATTAAGCTCTAGAGCCCAGGGTCCAGGTTTTAATGTCCACACAGGTAGGACATTGTCCGTCAGCCCACCTGACCCAAGAGATGGAACTGAAATTCTTGCTACAGATAATATCCATTACAGGTAACCCTTCTGTGAAAGGAGAGCAAAATTCTCTGCCCACAAGACCAGGAAATAATAGAAATTCTTGTCATATGCCTGGGGTTCTCCGTGCAGGAGAAAAAATTCTTCTGTTTGAAAATGAATATAAAGTCTGAGCCACAAATGGATGCTGGTCCCAACTATA
>PVJC01030317.1:0-20000 GCA_004026665.1 Murina feae | reverse complement strand
CTCAATTTTATGTCAGTTTCCCTGATTTTTAAATGTAGGTCCAATTGGTTTTTAGAAAGTAGCATAAGTGCAAAGAAGATTGTTGTGCTCCAAGCTTTGTTTTATGATGGTGCACAAGCCTGATTTTTGATAGCCTTCTTGCAATGGCAGTCTGGAGTAATAGATTAATAACTGTTCCTACGTGTTTTCTTTCCCGTCACAAAAAATGACTTTGATCTTTGCTTATCTCATGAAATGGGATTTCACTGTGTTCGTGTTTTGCCAGAAACTTCCAAGGTCCATATGTGCAAGATAGGCAGTGATGAGTTGTGACATATGTCTTCTATGTGATTTGTCAACCTGAGTGACACTAGAATAGAAAGCTGTCATTTTGTACCAGAAACCTCTCTGCTTTATTTCCTGTAGTTTCAGGGATCAAAAGTTACAGTGGTGTCTGGGTTCAAATCAGAGGTCTTTACCTCTAATCTAGGGATTTCATTTGACAGAGAAAAACGGCTTACAGTTCACTGTACTTGTTCATTTTTTTATCACCCGACCAATTGTTTTCTGTATTTTCTTTATTTTCACGTATTCTACCTGATTCTTCTTAAACTCTGTTTTATTAGTAAGATGGTTTCTGGTTTTAATACTATTCCCTGTGACAATTCCAGATATATTTACTGTAACAATTTCAAAATATAGTTTATTTTCTAATTTGTCAGAAGACTTTAATAACCTTTTTAATTTACTTTTATTGTGTGCTCTAATTAATTACATTCATTTTCTAAGAAAAGTTAGTACTGTGTTAATCTTATTTTTAAATTCTAATACATAAACACATCCAGTTTTTCATTTTACATCCAGGGAACTTTACTTTCCAAATGAACGAGTTAAAGTAAGATCATTTATTTCCTTAAAGCATACAAATCCTAAATTTTTAGATACTTTTTATACTGTGGGTTTCAGTTAGCATTTATAAACTTTACTTGAAGTATGCCAAAAAAGTGTGAAATTTTAATACTAATGGATGCGTGAGAGGTAATAAAGTTGAGGCTCTTTACTGGAGCTTAGATTTCTAGAAATCTGCCATCCTACTGTCTTTGACTTATTGCAGAGGCGGTGATAGACTCACTAATAAAAATTTTTTTTTGGACAAAGGGTTTGAAAATAATATTAACAAAAAATTTTTACTAACATGTACATCTGCTCGTGAAATTCTCACTTGAAACATTTATTCAACTGCTGTTCTTGATAGACTGCTATATTTTGGAGAGTTCCTAAAGAAACAATATGAGATTTCTGAACTTAAAAATTATAATTCAAATTGGGTTGGAGGGAGATTATAGAAATAAGGAGAGTATAATTATCAGTACCTTAAGGCCAGAGCATCTCATACATTATATTAAGTCTCACAATGCTTCATACCCCAAAACATTCACACCACCTAATAGTGTTTCCTATTCATAGCACCTTGTAAAAAATTCTCATTTCATTCTCAGAACAACCCTTTCAGGTAAGTGGTGACATTCCCATATGAGACTCATAAGGGAAGTACGTTTTAAGAGGATTCGTTTTTAAGCAAAGACCACCCAGATAAAAAGACACAGTGAAGGATTTATTTGCACACCTGGCACTTCTTCAGAACCACCCTCAGGAATATCTAACCTGTATGTTCATCACAGAAAATGTTTTCCGTCACACTGCCAATCCTTCACTTCATTTTGCTTATTGACTGAGCAAAAGAAAAAACCAGCATGTGCTTTCAAATTCAGAAAACCTAGAGAGTTTTGTTGGCACAAAAACTTAACACCAAATACACAATATGGTTGTTATAATGAAAACAAGTATGACAGATTGCTCATACTCTGAAGATATACAGCTAATGGCTCTTTTCATATCCTGTATCAAAGTGTATCATAATGTAATCCAAAGTCAAATTTCATCAAAATCACATGAATCCCTACTGAAAATATTTATTTCCAAGTATAAGCCCCAAACATTTTAATCGGCATCACTGTGGTGGGATCCGGAATTAGCCTTTAACACTTTTTCTAAAGTTACAAGGCAAACCAAAGTCTGAGAGATACAGCTAGCATGTAGAATTTAGCATTTAATGTGTTAGGCATGACGTTACCCTTATTCTGAAGCAAATATAGATATTTAAAAGGAAATGAATAAAATCAACCAGTAACATTACCTAAGTTTTAGTTTTCCTCACTCAAATGTGGTTATCTGTACTGTCTAGAAACTCAGAACACATTAGTTTTCACACATTTTTTTTTGCATATTCTAAGTGGTGGATATAATGAGAAAAAAGAGGGAACTCCAGGATTACAAAAATAACAAAAGAGGTAGAGTAGATAGCAGAGAGTGAAAGGAGCCAATTTCAAGCAAGCAAATAAATAAGTAGATCACTATAAAAATGAGGAAATGGGGAAAATGTTCGACGTAGACCTTCATCCAGGGAAAAAGCTGAGAGTGTTACAAGAGTAGATGATGTAGATGGAGGCCCAGGAGGCAGAAAGTGAGGGTCATGAAATTAGAATGACACAATACCTAGTTAAGTTCTAATGCAGGGAAGGGGAGCCTCTGACAGTATTAAATTATTTGCAATGAAGTAAAAAAAAAATGTAGAGACATTTCACTGAAACATTAATAGAAAGGCCCTGCCAGTGTGGCTCAGTGGTTGAGCATTAACCTATGAACCTGGAGGTCACAGTTCAATTCCTGGTCAGGGCACATGCCTTGGTTGTGGGCTCAATCCCCAGTGTAGAGCATGCAGGAGGCAACTGAACAATGATTCTCTCTCATCATTGATGTTTCTATCTCTCTCTCTCTCTCTCTCTCTCTCTCTCTCCCCTCCTCTCTGAAATCAATAAAAATATATATTTTTAAAAAAGAAACATTAACAGAAAGGAAGTCTGAAGATTATCTGCTGATCAAAGGATTATAAATCCTTTAAAATAGAGAGCTCTTTTTGATTATTGATATGTGTAAATTGTCACTGATATTGCTTTCATTTAATATACTCTGCATTATCCCATCTTAGGAAACCGATATTATGTGTAAGAATTTTCATAAGTTCATTCCAAAAATTAGTCTTTTCACCCTAGTTTTCCATAGGATCTTAAGTCCCTGAGATCCTTAGTAACTTCCTATAATCTTAAATTTGAGAACACATGAATCCCATGTGACTGATAGTTGGTGCTTTAAATTTTGAATGATTGATCTAAATGACTAGAGAAGATTTTAGAATATCTATATCCATCAACTCCATGTTGGCTGGGGCAATCTGTGACCAGTAAGAAGAGAGAGACTGATTTGATGGAGAGTAAAGAGTGTAATTTTCTAGGCAGTTCAGAAGTTATGATTTAAGGTGGGAACTGAAAACAGAGTCTTAAACGACTAAGATGGAGATCAGAAACTAGGGCACCTGTGAAACTCCAAAAAGCAGATAATGTTAGAAATCAAAAGAAAATTATATTTTTGCTTTGGTGCCTGTTGAGGATCAGGAGGAAAGCAGATAAAAAAAATACTCCCACAGAATTCTAGAATTATAGTCCTGGAAATGCAGAGAAGCAATGTGAATGATGGGAAACATAAAAATTAGAAATGATTTCTTCAGGAAGAGAGCTTTATTCCAGACACACTTAATTCTAGCTACTGAAATATTAGAGTGGAGAAAGTCCAGAGATGTTCAACTATGACATCATGAAAAGGAAGTAGGAAGGTCTGAAATCAGAGATATTTGTGAGTCATGGTAATTGAAAATGTGGTAGTGAGTATAGAGAAAAAGGCAAACCAAATCATGGGTCCTTCTTAGGAGAAAGCAAAAATATCTTATAATAAATATATAAAAATGTCTGCTAAAAAAAAGAGAGGACAATTGAGTAAGAATTTTTCTCAAATCAGGGAGCATCCTAGAGGGGGAAAAAAAAAAGTGAAGAAGTATCCAAAACTATAGACGTGTGGGACTTTTGATACTTGTAAAACTTAAATTCTTATAGTTGATATTACAAATACAAAATAGGGAGAATGCATTTGAAAAATCCAGGTAACTGTTTACATCTCCTTCCCTTGGTATTTGATTTTAAACTTAGTCACATTCAAAATAAACAAAGAAGGCCAACATTTAATGCCAAAGTCACACTGAAAGAATTGATTAGGTTTCTCTGACAATTACTTGCTTTGGGTTCATAATAAGTTAGTTAAGCATTCCATCTCAAGATTGCTGCTTTTATTATACTAGCGGATATTTCAGAATTTTCCTCAGTGCTTATGCACATGTGTAGATTTCCTGGAGGGAGGGTGGTGATTACAGCCCCAAATTAATTTTCTTATTCAGAATCCTAATTACTAGCTAATTGCTGTAATCTTACAGTGGCAGCCTGGATGGGAAAATCAGTAAGGCAGATATTTCAGCAACCTCAAATTAGCTGAGTGGTTTTCCCAAATTGTTGAGGCACCCTGCACTACTGTGCCTGCATTTTGCATGTTCCTAGTGCCAGCAAAACTGCCCAGGTGATCAAAAAAAAAAAAAGTAATTGGAAAGAGTCAAGCATTTCTGTGTGATTTAATCTTCTCAGTGGGCAGAGGTGAACAATGGGGTGAAAACACCAAAACTAATTATAATACCACACACTGTGGGTGACAATATAAGAGCATTGGAAATGTGCCTAGACAATCGTGGCGGATGGATGGTGGCCCTGAGCTGTCTGGGGAGGAGGAAGGAAAGAGGACAGAATGTTTGTTACCCAGAATGTAAATCAGGCTGACGCGCTCTGAGGAGGTGCAGTCAACAATCAGAAAGCACATAGTGTTTTTCCGGATAACCACACAGGGTTATGCATTGAAGAAGCAGAAGTTTATAATTCAGTAGGAAAACAGATGAGTTAACTTAATTAAAATATAAGAAGGGTAGTGGAGAAAAATGTGGGAATACATGGGAAAAGCAACTAACTGAATTTGAGATATAGAAACAGTGGGTCATCCATTCACTCATGCAATAATCATCACAAAAATGAATAATAATAACTATCCAATGTAGTGTTTGAATAGTGCTTTATGGCTTTCAAAGGACACCTATGTAGACTCAAACTTTCTTTGCTAGACCAATATCCTCCATGAGTGGCTTGGTTTTACAATAGACTCTGGACAATATGTTCAATGATATATCATTAATTAGTAACATGGGATGTCACATTTTCTAAATTATAGTTCAGTAATTTTTCATAAAGTTTATTCTATGTTTTGAATATTCACTGGAAGATAAAGAGCAGAGTTAGCCCTAGATTCTGGCTTTTAGATAGTATATAACATAATGTAATTTGTTACATTACAGATTATATATTGGCAGGTGGAACAGAATTAAATAGCAACATGACTAGAGCTATCAGTATTGACCTCTCCATCATGGAGACAGTTAATTTTTTTTTAAACCTCACCTGAAGATATTTCTTTTTCCCATTGATGTTTAGAGAGAGAGAGTGGAAGGAAGGGAGAAGGGGAAGAGAGAGAGAGATTGAGAGAGAGAGAAAAAAAAAAAAACATTGATGTGAGAGAGAGACACACACACACACTGACTGGTTGCCTAATACTCTAGCCCCAACCAGGGCCGGGAATTGAGCCTGCAACAGAGTTATGTGTGCTCTAACCACTGAGAAAAACTGGCCAGGGTGACAGTTGATTTTTTTAAAGTTTATTATAAGACATGCCATTAGCCTTCTAGCAACTTATATGAATGCTATTTGGTTTGGTAGTCAACAACCATAAGAGGAAACAAACAAACAAACAAACAAAAACAGACCGATTTGGGAAATAGAAGTATTATATGCTGAATTGTGTCCTGGCAAAAATTCATGTCAAAGTCCTAACTCCCACTACCTCAGAATATGACTGGATCTTGAGATAGCACCTTTAAAGAAGTAATTAAGTTAAATTAAGGTCATTAGGATAAGCCCGTATCCAATATGGCTTCCGTTTTTATATAAAGAGATGATTAGGACATAAGAGGGATGACCATGTGAAGACACAAGGAGAAGACAGCCATCCATAAACCAAGGAGAGAGCCTTTGAGGAAAAAAACTCCCTACAGAGACCTTGATTTTGAATATCAAGCCTCTAGAACTGTGAGGAAATAAATTTCAGTTGTTGAAGCCACCAGTTTGTGGTATTTTATGGCAGCCCTAGAAAACGAATAGAAAAGGTGACTTATCTTCACAGTGAGAATCAGTGGAACTCTCTATTTGTAAAAGCCCTATTTTTGTAATTAAATGGGTAAATCAAACAGAAACAGACCGTTCAGGATAGTCCGTGAATACTAGTACTTTTATAATTCTATGAAATAGTGTAGAAGATATTGTCCAAGTCATGAGGCCGGGCCTTGGTACCAGGATGTCAGGCCAGTGATGGATACACTGATGGCAGTTATTCCAGCCAGTCCTGTCCATTTGGTGTAGAGTAAGAGTGACATCCAGTAACTGGTTACATCAGCTAAGCTTTTGGACACCAACTCAGAGAATGTGTCCGATGGTGGAGAAGGGTCTTTGGGAACACTGATCAGTCTTTCTCTAGTGTAGTACTGACGTTGGATAATGAAAATTGAGGAAAAAAGTTGCAGTTGGTCTGTGTCCTCAATCATTGGCAGTAGGATGTTCAAGGTGTTAATATTAGACATATGGATCAAATGACAGCCAAATAAAAAGCACTACAAATTAACTTAATCTTTTTTTAATATATTTTATTGATTTTTCACAGAGGGGAAGAGAGAGGAATAGAGAGTTAGAAACATCGATGAGAGGGAAACATTGATCAGCTGCCTCCTGCACACTCCCCACTGGGGATGTGCCCGCAACCAAGGTACATGCCCTTGACCAGAATCAAACCTGGAACCCTTGAGTCCACTGAGCCAAACCGGTCAGGGTTTAACTTAATCTTCATATATATATATATATATATATATATATATATATATATATATATTTGATTTTTTATAGAGAGGAAGGGAGAGGGATAGAGAGCTAGAAACATCAATGAGAGAGAAACATCAACCAGCTGCCTCCTGCACACTCCCTACTGGGTATGTGCCAGCAACCAAGGTACATGCCCTTGGCTGTAATCGAACCTGGGACCCTTCAGTCCTCAGGCCTGTGTTCTATCCACTGAGCCAAACCGGTTAGGACACAACTTAATCTTTTACACTCAATTCTTTCTACCCCTTAGAAAAGCCCCCAAAACAATTTAACACACATATTACATATATTAAGGATTTAATACATATATTACTATCATGCCAGGTACTTTGATAATCTAATAGAGTTTCAATATATAAATCCTTTAAATTTAACGGTAGGAATGTTTAATTACAGTGCACAGTTACTAACCTAATGTCAAGCTGTAAGAAACTATATGTCAAATTGCCCAGCACTCAGAAACAGTATTGTTTTACTGTACTTTATATTTTTTGGATTAGTCATTTTTTAAACCTTAGAGGGAAACTGGCCTTTGAAACTTTGAATGTTAAAGTAGGGGCTATCATCATTAGCTGGCATGCTAACCCAGTGTGCCTTCCAAAGCAGAGTATTTGGGAGGTAATGAGGGAAAATGGACAAATTTTCTGTCATTCCCTCTTTATGGGGAGCAGAATGAGTAAAGCTAGAGGAGATCCCGAAAGCCGTTCATAAAATAGATGGCGGGGGCCTTTCGTGACCCTACCTGCCCCACTGCTCAGCTCCTCTGCAGTCACGTACATCTCCCCATAGGACTCGGTCCCATGGCACGCATGCACTGATGAACAATGATGTCAGCGATGCCTTTCTTTCACACCATAGCAAAGGTCAGTCTGATTTATTTCATGCTGTATACCCATTGCCTTCCACAGCCCAGGACAAGAAGCAGGTGCTTAGTAAATACACGCTGACCCCTAAAAGCCAGGACAGCACTTGACAAGTAGAAGCAGGGAAAAACTAGATAGAAATGGAAAAATAGATGAGGAATGGGAAGATTATATTCAGGACCTATACAATTCAAGCATTAAAATGATTAGAGAATAGTCATAATGACATTAATTAAACATCACATAATATTAAAGGCTACAGGGAAGACAAGCTTATATCCAAGAATGAAAAAGAAATATGCGGAACACAAAAATGCTAATGGGATCGCCTCGATTTGAATCCTGTGGCAACCCAGTCAGAAAAGTCTTCATGATAATAGAGCATAAACTGAGTACTGATGGACCTGAACAAATGGAGAGAAGAAGGAACTGCATTCCAAGAGATGGTCAGTGTGAAAAATGCCCTGCCAACAAAATGAATAGGGCGTATCTGGAAGACTTCCCCGAACTGGAGGGTGTGAAGGAATAGCAGAGTTAGGGTGAAAGGGCAGTTTGGGACTGTATTATACATGGCTACTTCCAAGCTACCATGTGCAAACTTTAAGCTGCAGACAGTGACCTTTTCAGGAAATGTTAAGGACTGTTAATTTGCAGTGTTGTACAGGATGAATTCTAATAGGGAGACACAGAAAACAAATAAATCTATTAAGAAGCTCTTTGATAATCCATGTGAGTCCACAAAAATTTAAAATATCCTATTGGCAGTTAAAATAGTAAAGATGGGGCAAATACAAGGAATAGACATAGTTCACATAATAGTTGATCAAACATAACTACTTTTTGCTTAAGTACTTGAATATGGCTAATCCTTAATGACTGGACACAAAGGAATAATGACTTCACGTGGGGATATGATGGCTAGAATCCAAAATGAGATATTAGGAGGTAGGACAGGAGTTCAATTGGAAGCTGTCATATAAGTACAGAATTAAGTTGTGAAGCCATAAAAAAAGAATAAATTCTCTAAGGGAAAGCTATAGATTGAAAAGAATACATATTGAATCTTAAGGGATACCTATAGTCAAGGGACACTGGGAAGAAGTAAAGTCAGATAAGAATGAAAAATATTAGGTTTTATTGATTCATTCGCTAGTTTTGTTCTTTCCTTATATAAACATTCATCTAATTATTTTTCCCTCATCCCAGCTTTTGAGTCAGAGTTATAACGTTAACCACTTAATTAAAAATTAATAAAGCCTGCCAAGACTTCTTTTTTTACCTATATCAAATATAGATAAAAATATCAAATTTGGAATCTAAAAACCATGAGTTTTCTCTTTTTCTTAATCCCTTTAACTATTTCACATGTCACTCAGGGTGCAAATTCTGGCAGTCACTTGCTAAATATCTTGCCCAAGGGCAAGTTCCTTAAATTCTAAAATCCAAGGCCATGAAATGAGGATGAAGGATACTCCAAATTTATATTTTTTATGTATAGAAAATTAAATGTTAGTTTCTGATTCTTCCCCACTGTTAAATGTTAGTTTCTGATTCTTCCCCAATGTTAAAAAGGGTACTATTCAATATTGATGTAACAATGATCATTCATTAATTCATTTAATTTTGGAGTATCTATCATTATCAGCCATGTTTCAGATGCTAAGTATACATGAGAGAGCGAGAGAGAGAGAGAGAGAGAGAGCGAGAGAGAGAGAGAGAGAGAGAGAGAGAGAGAGAGAGAAATTCTGTCTTCTTGAGATTCATAAAATAGTGGAAGAAAGAGAAAACAAACTAATCAAAATTATACATAATTTCAGGCAGTAATGGAGGAGGGAGGGAAGGAGGAAGAGAGAGAACTGTGGGGAAATGATTGGGCAGAGAGTGCATGTGGAATGATGGCAAGTGTAAGGTCCATGAGGTGGCACTGAGTGGCAGATAGGAGGAACACCAAGAAGGCAGGCCCTGCGGCTGGAGGGGTCTAAGCAAGGGGTAGGTGTTGGAGCTGTCGTCAATGTTAAGATTGTGTCGGTCCTCTGAGCTGGAATAGAGAGTTTGCATTTTTTTCTAAGGGTGATGAGAAGCCACAGGGGATTTGAGAGCAAGGAGGTAACATCATCTCCTCTGGAGGAAAGTTAGAGTTCCTAAATTCAGGTAAAGAAATGCTTACTAACCCTTTAAACTGTGCATCTCTAAGCCTCTGATTTCCTCCCCTACCCCATAGCCTAGGTAGCAGTGCTATACTCTTGAGTTCTGTTCCTGATGAACTGCAGCAAAGGTCCTTCCACCTCTGAAGGGAGAAAAAAAGAACCGCACTATTTACAGGGTTTGGGAAGGTTTAATAAAAGAAAAGACAAATTTCCAGGGCACCACACCTTTCCCTTAAGAAACAAAAGTGAAAATTCCAGTATACGTCATTAAACACAGTTTTGTTATGTAGACAAAAGACACCAGTCATTGCAAGTTAGTGATGGGAGGCTTTGACTTCATGTTTACCAAAAGTAGCAAAGACTTTATGTTGTAGATTAGCATACACATAATGACTCCATCTTTTAAAATGTTGCAAAGATGTCTTTTTAAAAAATTAGAGCATATGCTGTTTCATAAGGGCCTGCTGGAAAACCACAAAATCAGCAGCAATGTTTCTGGCTGCTGAGATGCCGTGACAACCATTTCCAAAAACAGGGTAACAAAGCAACCAAGGATGCCTTTATAACTCTGTGGTGTTCTGTAGCTTGTTACCCTTTAGTTAGTAGAGGTAATTATTTCTATCAAGTAACTGCCACAACTTACTTATAATCATTTAGCTTAGGTTTATTTTAACTTTAAATAGTATGTACTGAGCCACCACTACCTTATTTTAACTTTAAATAGTAGGTATTGAACCACCACTATCTTATTCATATTCATTCCAGATACAACACTGATGATCCAGCATATTAAATGAATTTCCCAATGCCATCCTATATAATAAAAGGGTAATATGCAAATTGACCCTAACAGCAGAACCACTGGGAATGACTGGTCACTATGACACACACTGACCACCAGTTTGCTGACTGAAGGGTCCTGAGTTCAATTCCAGTAAGGGCACATGCCTGGGTTTTGGGCTTGATCCCCAAAAGAGGGGTGTGCAAGAGGCAGCTGATCAATCAATGATTGTCTCTCTTCATTGGTGTTTCTATCTCTCCCTCTCCCTTCCTCTCTGAAATCAAAAATATATTTTAAAAAAGAGAGATACTACTTTACATTTGCCTACCATTTTTTATCAGTGAAGCACATAGCTCCAGTGATTTGTCACCGTTCCTCCTTACCAGTACTGTTTGCCAGAAGAGAGCATGCGAGCTTGTTGATTATAAATGTAATAGTTGAATCGGATTACTATTGGAACACACTAGATAAGTTCAATTACGTTAGGCACTAACGGAGCATGTTAAGATGATAATAATGATAGGAGCATTTTCAGTGGAATAATCAGATCAATAATTTAAACCCCAGACATTTATAATTTCATATTAGATACATGCAAATGCATTGATTTTTCTGCCTTTTATGTTCAGCTTTCTTTATGTTTATGAGAAACTCTAAAGAAATACTTCAAGACATGATTAGTATTAATTTAAGCCTAATTTTTAATCTAAAAGTATTGTTGAGGCATAATAGTTCATCAATTGGTATTTCTTTAAAAGTATTATAAGTCCTGAAGTAGATTAAAACTATGAGAGATTGAATATCTCTGTGGCTTTGAGTATTAGGCTATTGCTTTTTGTGGGTCTGTGGAGTTTTTGTTTGTTTTGTGTGTGTGTGTGTGTGTGTGTGTGTGTGTGTGTGTGTTCGTAGTGAAATGATGTTCTGATTTCTAAATTAGGGTGTAACTTTTATCGTTGATATGCACAAATGACTTCATTGTCTACTGGCTGTCTGGTCCCAGCTGCAGTCTGGTCCTTTTAAAGGATTCTTTAATGTCACATAAAGACAAGGGGGGTGAGATAGCTAAGGGAAGTACTTCAAAATTAGGAGGCCCAGGCAAGAGACAAAGATGATACTTTGACATCTTCTATGACTTTTTAATCATTTATTTTTGTTAATTGGCAGTAAAATAGAACTAATCCATGTTTCTAGGCATGTTTTATGAGTACAGAGGAATTCACAAATTGGTCTCAGATTGTTTGGAACAATCAAAATAAGTAGATGCCACTTTACGAAATTACAATTTGTGTCTACCAAAGGATACACATTTACTACATATACCCAAATACATGCCACCATATTCAAAACCCATGAAACAGTGTATGACACCTTACAGAGGAGGGGGATTTGTGAGGGCCAGTAGAGCCATGGTCCATAGACGGAGTAGAACGTGAACTGGATCTTCGGAATGGTGAGCATGTGATAATGGCAAGCAGGGAAAAAGAAGGGCATTCAGTCAGGCAATATAGCAGAGCAGACGCAAAGACGTGAGTCAGTGAATCAGCAACGTCAGTGTCCGTGAATCATCAAAACGCCTGCCCAATCGCAGGAAGAGGCTCCCTGTAGAAATGGTGCAAAAAGCATCGGCTGCAAGCATTAGGCTGTGTGATGAAGACTTCGGCTTGCTCTTGTATGTGGACAGTTTACACAAGGAGAACATGCTGGGAGTGTTGCTCTGCTATTCACATGGTGTGGGTATTATTAGAAAGAGGTGAACAGTCGTTTGGCTTAACTGATGGCAATGGACATCATTAGATCAGAAAAATGTGCGATTTCCAAGGAAGGACCAACTGTACTTCAGCACTAAGCTTTGTATGTGGACAATTGCTGTGGAGTAGAATAACATATTAGAACCATTTCTTAGGTAAATAATTTGGCAACCTGGACTTTGCTTTGCCCGATTTATTGAAGCAAGAATCATAGCCATTTGATTTATCCCTCACAAGGTAGCTCCAGGATATGCCTCCCTTCACATGTCCAATTACAATTTCATTACAGTGTGCATATAAATTTCTCCCCTCTGGAGTTTTAAAGGGCAATTGGGGTTTAGAGAAAGTTTAAAATCTCTCTCTCTCTCTCTCTCTAACCTTGAGATTAAATTAATGTTATTTTGGAGTCAAAACTTTCTCCTGCACATAGTAGATCATTAATGTAATTGAAAGTGATTTGAATCCCAGATGTTTGTGTGTTTGCGATTCCAAAGGCTTCCCTCAGGGAGTCATTCTCCTTGGCAGTTAGAGACACAATGGCCAGGCGGCCTCAAAGCAAGCAGTGTCAGTTAAATTCAGATGTCAACCTGCTCTTTGGTGGCAGCCCTGGCTTGTAACATGGTTACGCTAGATCTCACATCAATTTCCGAATTTTATGACAATTATGATATTACAAAGACTGCCTAACAGAGACTGGCACCTTAACAAATGACCACTGTTAATGACTCTTCCTCTTTTATTCATCAGTGTAGAACACATTCTTTTTATAACAAAGTAGATTTCCGCTGACAATCATTTAAAGAAATCTTAGTGGAAAAAGGGTACAAAACAGTGGTATTATCCTCTAGGAAGTTAGGAGTTAGATGAAGAGATAAGACAAATACCAGGGATGTAAGAATTTGCAGTACTGGGCGGTTCTAAGGTAAATTGAATGGAGTTTACTGTGTCCGTATGCTCCCTTCAGAAATACCTTTCTTTATTCTGCTGGTGATCACCAGAATCATCTCCCCAGTTTGTTGTGTTCAAGTAATTGTGGCATATGGTGCCTCACGAATGGATACAAATACATTTTCCTTCTTATTTTCACTTTTTCTTCAAGCTTGGCTACCTTTCTATGCCTGTCTGTAGACAGGGAGGAATATGCAAGTTCTCTAGGCAGGATTCAGACCCATGGGAATACTCTGAAAGACCTGCAATGACCTGGGCTTGGAGCTGCTTTGGGGAAAACCTTAGAGAGTCTGCAGTTTTGCCATTGGCCTTTGTTTTGGGGCTAATGACAGATATTTTAGTGGGAGGAGTGTTATATACCTTCTGAGATTTTGTATAGCGCAGGAATTATCGAGGAAGGACTGGAGGGACCCAGGATGCATAGCTTCAGAAGGCATCGCACCATCAGAGCTTGACTCAGGGCTGTGATATGAAGGCATGTGGGTTTTGCTCAGTGGCCTGAATTTCCTTCAGCTCTTACCAGCCACGGTGGCTGGATTGGGAGTTGTGGCTTTTACATTTGGAAGAGGTCAACTTGAAAGCTGCCTTTTGCCAGCTGAGATCTGACACTAATCTGTAGAAATTGGTAGGGGATTAAGTGTATTACCCTGAACTGAAAATGGAGTGCCCGAGTGGCTATCTTTGGGAGAAAATAAACTGATTCTTATCTGTGTGCTCCCTAAACACTACCCTTGAGAAATGCATCCTAATAATTGTGGCTTCAAGTTAAGATGGCCATAATAACGTCAAGCAATTTTCCTTTTGGTGTTTCACAGAGCAACCACCTTTCTGGAGCCCCGTTTCAAATTTTAATATCTTCACATTCTGACTGATTAACTAACAAATGCAGTTAAATAAGCTTTCACTCGGAGAGAGGAATCATGCAGAAAGAAAACTGCCCTCTGATAGTCCCACTGATAATAATGGGAAGAGTTGAAAGCCCGAGACATCTTTTCTGGATACCGGGGTGTAATTTCCACCTGTATTAATGGAACTGCTAAATGTGTCATGTCAATAAGAAAATGGAACTTCAGAAGGTAGTCTCTATTGACCAGGCTGGTTTTTAATTTCAGGGAATTTATATTGCTTTCATGAACTTTCCTTCATCTTGGAGAAACCTTTCCATGTGATAGAATTTATAATTACTCTTAGAAATACAGTGCTTCTAATTGAGAAGTCTGTGTATGTGGCTTGAGCATTCTAGCTCTTATGTATAATTGGCAGCAACAAATAATTATGGAGGGTAAAGATGATTTTCCCCGCTGTGGCTCAGTGACTATTAATACCAAATGAAAGCACATACTGGCATCAAGGGGAATACAGCCTTTTTGCCTTTGCAATTTCCTTTTACATTACCTGTCACCTCCCACAAATTCCTTTAGGCATAATCGCACTTTTCCCTGAGAATCATCATTCTCCCTTAAGACTTCACTCTTTGCTGTACTAATCTACTCAGGTGCAAGGAAATGTGCATCCCCCCCCCCCCCGGGCCCCCTCCCGCCCAAGATATATTGCTGAAATGTAAGAAAAAACTACTTGGCAGCTCTAACTCCTCTTCCCCTCCCCCCAGCCTCTCAGAATTTCTCAGCTCTTCACAAGGGTGTTTTCTCCTTATGGCAAACTTAATTTTGTTCCATTTATAAAAATAGCAGCTATTTAAATGGGGAAGGCTTTTCCTTATATCGTCTTTGGGCCAAATGTTTTTCTAAAAACATACTTACACTTTTTTTTTCTATAAGAGAAAGATTCTAAATGGATTTAAAGTTTATACATTTCCAAAGAGTTTTCTGCAGGTTAATGCATTTGACAACTAAGTTCACATAAATGCCAGAATAAAATATGTAAATCAGATAGCTGTTCTATGTAATTGCATTATATGTGTGTGTTTGCATGTATCTGCATTATATATATATATATATATATATATATATATATATATATATATATATATACACACACACACACACACACACACACACTGTTATAGTTATATATTAATACAATTATGTTTATTTCCTATTTAGAATTTTACATAGTGAATTTTTTAGGAAAGTGGGAGGTATAGACAGTGTAAATTATACTTTGGAGTTTCCCAAATGCTCCCTTTTACTTTCTTATTTTACACATACAGCAACAACTTTAGGGCCTTAATTTTACAAATGAGGAAACTAAGACTTAGAGAAGATAAGCCACATTATTAAGATAATAACTGATTCACAAGTATGTATCGCCTGTCTCTGTGTGACAAGCACAGTTCAAAATCTTAGGATATTAAAGGCAATACAACATGTATGGTACCACTATTGAAGCTCTTATAATCTAGTGGTTATAGCATACATTAAAAAAATTATTACCTGTACCCAAATAATAGTCACAACTGTAAGAGCATTTAAGGTTTAGCCCAAGTCTCCTGCTTCCAAAACAATGTCAGCAGGATCATCATCTTCACTGAAGTGGATATTCACTTGTATTAATGAGGCTCAGTTTTTGAACCCAGTTGTCTTGGCATGAGCCATTCGTAAGATTAACCTTCTGCATCATATCACTGTGTAGGAACTACGTATGCATAGCCAGCTGAGAGGAGAATTTTACATAGATTTCTCTCATGTTTTATTTTGCCATTTTCTTCCCTTTAACTTGACAACATTTTTTGAACTCTTATTTGATCATCTATAACATATTAGTTCTTTCAGTTTCTGTTCATCTGCAAATTTTATGAAATTCAACCATATCACTGGCAAAAAAAAAAAAAAAAAAAAAATGTCCACAGTGCTTACTGTGAAAGAAAGAGCGTACACTTGTCATTAGTTGCAAATTGGATTTTCTATTAGCTAAGTGACCTTGAGCAGATAGCATCCTCTCCCAGAGCATCTGATTACTCGTCTGTGAAATGAAAGAAACCAGGCTGAGAATTTTTAAGGGATTCCCTGCATTAAAAGTTTTATGATCCAGTATGTATTAAAGCAATATGCTGAGTTTTAAAAATCTTTTCTTCTGGGTGTGGAAAGAAGGAAATGCAGAATATGCACCAACATGGACTGATGAGCATCACACCTCCATCCACTAACAGAAAGAAGCAAATTAGCAAACAGTGGTCCCCAAACCATACAAAATGGACATTTAAAATATAATAATTGTCAAAGTTGCCTTAATCTTAGACAATGGACCCATGAAGTCCCGATAGTTTCTTCTACTACCTATTTTTAAAAAAAATATTTAGAAACGAACAATGGAGAAATATTAGAAATACTAGGGGCCCGGTGCATAAAATTCATGCAGGTCCCTCAGCCCAACCTGCACCCTCTCCAATATGGAGTTCTTGGGGACTCTCACAATCCAGGACTTCTGGTTCTTAACTGCTAACCTGCCTGCCTGCCCTAACCACTCTGCCTGCCTGCCTGCCTGCCTGATCCCCCTAACTGCCCTCCCCTGCCAGCCTGGTCACCCCTATTAACTTTCTTTTTTAATCTTATCTCCTTCATTCACAATTGTATTTGACTTCCTTATTGGCTTCTTCCTCTCACACTATTTTTCTTCTTTATGTAACACTTTTCCTACTGACTCATCATTTATAAACTTTTCTTTCCTCCTTATTTCCTACTTCTGTTTCATCATCGTTCTTCCCATTTTTCTACTACCCTCCTTCTCTTCCCACATTCCTTCTTTCCTTTATCTTTACCCTCCCCTTTTCCTTCCTTCCCACCTTAATTTTTTTCTTCACTTCCTCTGACCTGCTTTACTCCCTCCCCCATTCCTTCCTTCCTCCCATTCTCCTTTTAAGCTCTACCAGCTCCCCCCTTTATAAATTTTCTTCCCTCCCTCTTTTTCTCTCATCCTACCTTTGCCATACATTCTTCTCTACTTACTTCCATTGTTTTAATACCTATCTATCTACTTGCCTAATTATCCACTATCATTTATCTTTTTTTCTTTTCTGACTTCTACTTTTAAAATCTGTCCCCAGTACACAACTATAGTTGGTTTTCATTATAGGCCCTACAGTTCACTCATACATCCTCTTTTTTTTAACTCTGCTGTCCACTGACTCTTTTATAAAGTTCTTCCCTTCATCCTGTTCCACCCCTCCCCCACATGGTTACTTACTCCCAAACTCTCCCTGGCTGCTGCTCCCTCCGCCCCCTCCCCCCCCCGCCCATCTCTCTGTCTCCTGGCTCCTGGGGGTTCACCCCAGCTCTTTAGGGAGACTGGGCCTCTCACAGGAGATGGGGCCAGCTGGCTGCTCCCACCCATCCTCCGTGTGTATGCCCCGCGATCGATCGATTCCCAGGCTGCAGCAGAGGGGCCGGCTGACTGCTCCTGCCCTGCTCCTCCTGCCCCACGGCTGCAGCCACTGGCCAGCCCATGCTGCGACCTGGATCATGGCCACAGGCCCACTCGCTCCTCCCGCCCGCGGCTGCCACCTGGATCCTGGGGAAGAGGTCTTCCATCTGTCTTGCTGGACTTGGGTGCGTGGCTTCTCCCAGGGCTGCGGCCTCCGCCATCTTGGCTGGGCTAATTTGCATACAGTCACTCTGATTGGCTGGTGAGTGTGGCTTAGGCGTCCCAAAAAACGGTCAATTTTAATATTATGCTTTTATTAGATTAGACTGCTTTTAGATTTTTCAGGTAAAAAATTCTTTGGTAGCCCAGTGGGTGTGGGTCAGTTGGTTGAGCTTTGTCCCATGGACCAGGAGGTCACGGTTCAATTCCCAGTCAGGGCTCATGCCCAGGTTTCAGCTTGATCCCCGGTGGGAGGCATGCAGGAGGCATCTGATCGATGTTTCTCTCTCGTCTATATTTCTCTCTCTTCTTCTCTCTTCCTCTCTCTGAAACCAATACAAACATATTTTTAAAATCTCCTGTCACTTTTCAGTTTCTTAGTTCTTTGAAGGCTTCTCATAATGTGGTCAGACTGTCTCTGGGCTAGGGAGCTTCCCCAGTGCTCTTGTCCACACAGTAATCCATGCCTGATTCCCACAGTGCCATTCTTTCTTTGAAATGTGAATGCTGCTGTGTTTGAGTAATCTATTTTTTTTTTTTTACTGTATTTTCTTGTACTGGATCAAAGGCAGGCATTGAATAACATCTGTTCAAGGGCATTACTTTTTAAAATACATGTTTATGCAAAGGCAAAGAGGTACAAGTATTTACTGGTAACAACTTAAGAGTTTTTAAATTGTTTTTTAAGCTATGTATATTTTTATTTGGAAAATCATCAAAATGTATTTGGAAAAAGAAGTTAAACCTGAAAGATTAAAGTCAGTGATATGCAGGCAGGCTAAATGGCTATCTCAGACAGTGATTAAAGAAAAATTGAATTTATTTAAGGAAAGGGGTTTGGGAGATGGGATATCCAAGAGGGAAAGACTACATAGCACTGAGCCAAATGGTACTGGGTACATTATGAAGCAGAAATATTCGTAGGACAGTGAAACAAGGAAAGACGTAGGAGAAGCAACAGGAGAGCCTAGGTAAGACTGACTTAGGCCACTGAGAAGTCAGAGAAAATGGGGCCTTGGAAACAGGTTCAAGAGAAGAATCCAGGATGAGCTGCTGCTGCCCTTTGCTCCCTTGGTTGTAATTCTCATGGGGTCCCTTAGAGGTTAGGGATTTGTGCCTGTGGGGGAAGGAGAGGGGCAAGGGAATGGCACCGGCATGCTCCTTGGAGAGCTCGCTCACACTAGGCCCTTTGTCCTGACCAATTTCTCTCTCTCTCTCTCTCTTTCTCTCTCTCTCTCTCTCTGATAAAAATCAACTATTTTCTTTTTATTTATTTATTTTTAAATGTATTTTTCAGGACATTACTTTGAATAAAGCACTTTTGATTTTTTTTTAAAAAAATATTGATTTCAGAAAGGATGGGAGAGGTAGAGATAGAAACATCAGTGAGCGAGAATCACTGATCAGCTGCTTCCTGCATATACCCTCCTGGGTAGTGGGGATCGAGCCCACAACCATGGTCTGTCTCTCTGTTGCGGGTGGAAATCTTAGGGGAAGGTCTCAATAGAATATTCACCAGCTTTCCAGGTGTGCTTTTTCAGAGTCCTGATCTCCACTGATTGGTCAATGCCAGGGCAGGGCGTCATTAGTCAATGTAGCTGGTTCTGAGGCAACCCAGGCATCAGTTGTCTGGTTTTGCTATGTTTCTGGGCCTGGATCTGAGGCCTAAGTGTTATCTTTAGGAGTGAAAGATCAGGGGTCCAAACATCATGACCACTAATATGCTAGGGGAGGACAGGTTACTCTGGGGTGAGGTTCTTGCTTTCCCAGTTTTGTCCCTTGCTGGGCATCTAGGGCTTTCTGCCCTGCCGAGTTTCTGTACCTTGTCCATTGTCCTTGCTCTGCTCATGTCTGTGTACAAAAAAACAAATATATGGATCTCTGGAGTTCCACAAATCTCCAGTTGAAAACTTTACAGAGTTTGACTTGCAAATATTTTGTCAGCCCCTTCCCTAAATTCACAGATCAGAGAATTGGGCTATAGGTTACATTGGGGACCAAATAAATACTCAATACTACAACAA
>PVJC01030316.1:0-21282 GCA_004026665.1 Murina feae | reverse complement strand
TTGAAGGCCTGGGGTTATCTTCTATAATTGATACACTGTTCCTTTAAGGCAGCCTTCTAACTAACTGAAGCCTCCTCTTTGCTTCACCTCGCAGCGTCTATAATGAAACAATTGTTACTTTTACTGGTTAGGCCGGAGCTGCTCTTTCCTTCAGCTCCGGAGGATTCTATGATTGTTACATTGTTTCAAATGTTTCAAAGCTGTGTTTTGCTAGAGGCAGTTTAATCGGAGCTGAGCTGAGCGGGCACAGCTTCACTTTTGCTCCTGCCGCAATGGAAAGGGCTGTTTACTCAGGTCCGTGAGTGGCGGCCGCCATGTTGGCTGGGCTAATTTGCATACAGCCGCTCTGATTGGCTGGTGGGCATGGCTTACCCTGTCTCGGAGAAACGGTTAATTTTAATATTTCGCTTTTATAGAGTAGATTATATTGACATATGGTATATAAATATATTAGTTCTGGTCATGGTAGGAGAGACCAGGATGTTAGGTTCTTGTTATCTTTCTCTATCCACCTATTTCTACTCTTTTCCTGACTTGTGTCTTTTTTCTCCTGATTGCCCAGAAGTGAGTATTTTCCTTTCAGGGTCTTCCTATTCTTCTCTTCATCCATACTTGTTGGAGCCCCTTACACATCCAGCATGGTTCAGGTTTCCTATTCAGGGTTAGAGTTCTGAAGGAGGCTGCACACAAAATGAAGAGAGAGAGACTGGAAGAGAATCAATTTGGAAACTGGGGGACCAGGCAAGGCATCTTTCCTCTACCAGGGTAGACTGCCCACTGATGCCTGGGTCTCACCAGCCTTTTATTGAGTCTCTGAGAAAACAACCATATCCTTAGGCAGGAAATTCCAAGCAAGAATTTTACATGTAATTTACAGGTGGGGGTTTGCTGTAATTAACAATGTTTCAACTTAAACAATGGGTCCATAGCTCTGACCTTTCAGAACAACCAAGGTAGGTTAAAAACAATCAGTTTCCAGCATCAAAACAATCAGTTTCCAGCACATACTTTGCTTTATTTTCCATGTCTTCCTAAGGAGGGTGATAGCCCTTATCTAGTTACCCAGTACTTATTTATGGCTCATTCTGTATTATTGCTCTGTATTATAAATCTTGTTTAATAATCTGTTCCTTCCCACTAGTCTCTAGGTTTGTGAACATATATTTCCTGTCTTGTGTATTGTTGCATTTATAGATCCTAGTGGAGAGTTTGACACATAGTAGTTGCTCAATAAACATTTTGGAATAATGCAGGGATGAATTCCTGGCCTGTTTCACTAACTCTACTGATTTTAGTCCTAAATCCTGGCTGGGATTTCTCCTGGAGGACTTTAGTAAAGCTCATTGTAGAGGTGATGAAAAAAATGTCTTTGGCAGCATCTGGATAATGCAAATAATAAGGTTTATAGAGCTTTTCTTTTTTAAAAATATATTTATTGATTTCAGAGAGGAAGGGAAAGGGAGGGAGAGAGAAACATCAATGATGAGAGAGAATCATTGATCAATTGCCTTCTGCACATCCCATACTGGAGATTGAGCCCACAACTGGTCATGTGCTCTTACTGGAATTGAACCCCGGACCCTTCAGTTTGCAGCCTGATGCTCTATCTACTGAACCAAACAGGCTAGGGAGAGCTTTTTCAATAAGGTCCATCAGTACGGTTTGCTGGCCTCACACTCTAATGTAATTTGACAATGAGTTTTCTGTAGGAAGAACAATAAGATTTAATTTAGGAGTATATTTCTCTAATGATCTGGCTTGGTTGGGAGTAAATCTTTTAATATTTGGGAGAGTGGATAGCCAACAGGTCCTATAAGTTATTTTCTCTAAATGTTATTTCTGTTATTTGACTTGTGGAAATAAATTCATGCCTAGTACCAAGAACATAGCTAGTCTATTTATTAGTTGAATACAGATATTTGGCTTATCTTAGTTAATCATTATAAGAAATCTGTGGGAGACTTTTTTTTTGTTACCTCAATTTTGAGATGAAGGAAAAGTAGCAAGAAGACAGCTGAAGGTTATTTAATGAGTTAGTTGTCTAGAAACAATTCAAACCCTTGTCTTGTACTTTCTAAGTCTTTCTTCTTTTCATCAATCTTTTTCCCTCAACAAATCCTTTAAGGAGCCTTAAGGTATGTCTTCTTTCACCATCACCACAATCTATTAGTATATTTAGTTATTTAATATGACTAGAAACAGATGATTTACTCACACACAGAGATACAGGCTATGGGAACCTCTTTTTTTCTCAAGAAGACAACAGCCTTAACCATAGCAAGAGTAATATTGATGTTACTGTGCACCAGGTACTGTTTTAAGTGCTGAGCATTCATCATCTCATAAAACTTTCAGTAGGTGGGTACACTTTGAGAGACATTTTATGGATGTGGAAATAGAGGCTCAGAGTAATTGAGTACTTTGCTCAAAGTCAGATAGATTGTCTAGATATATAAAGAATACATGACATGCAAAGGGAGATGTAAGAGAATCCAATACTGGGATTTGATTGATCTCCCTTGCCCACAGCCTCCATTCTCTTGATTCAGTCCAAAGACAAAAAGTCCCAATTATAAAGCTCTCTTCAGGTGTGTGTTTTCTTAAATGAGTGAAATTGACATGGGCCATCCGATCAGCACAGAGCCACGAGCTCAGGTTTTTCTGGGGCAGGTTCTTGATTGTATAGCTTAATGAATTCTAGGTGATTCTCCTTGAATATACGTGAAATTAGTGGAATTATTGACTGTTAAGTCCACTAATTCTGACAGGTGTTAGTTAATGAAGATAACGCAGAATAGGAGAAGGGTGTCCTTGGGAAAGGGTGAGGTTGTGATTGCATAGGAGTGCCTGCAGTGTGCCATTCTACAAAAGGCAGGAGTCATCATTAGAGCAGAGTCTCATCTATGTATCTCTTTGCAGGAAATGCAAATGTGATTTGAAAGGTAGCATCAAAGGGCTTTTCAAAAAATCCGTATTTGCAATAATGCAGTCTTCAATTGTGAATTTATAAAGACTCCTGTGCCTATATACTACATTTGGTGTTTTGTCTATTAAACCACTTAACATGACTACATAGCAGATATTGATAATTTAAATATGGGAATCCTGAGGCTCAGCAAGGTTATAAAATTTGCCTAAAGACATATAGCTAGGGAGTAGTGGGCAGAATTGTACCTGATTGTGTCTGGTACTAAATTTTCCTCATGTTGTTTTACTTCACCCACATTACCTCTCAAATAGAACTCAATATAATTATGGAATAGCGACAAAAATGTGCCAGTTTTAGCATGGCGACTTCTGGTTTACCATACCAACATTGCTACTTAATTTCCTTTTCCACTCTGATGATTTAACATTGATCATATTTGTTAGTCAAGGGAAGCATTGACATACCACTCTGAACATTGCTGCGAGGTTTTTATTTTTCTGTTTTAATGCAAGCCAACTATTAGCAGATTTTCTCGTTTTAACAAAAATAATCACATGCAAGCAAATGTAACTGAACATACCAGTGTGTTTTATGCCAAACTATTTTTGCCAAAGTCATAAATCGTTACAAGGGTCACCAGTAATGGCGTGGTGTTGATGCATGTAGATAATTATGTTAACAAAATATTTGAAAATGTTTGCTTAAGACAAGACCGAGTGGATATGTCTATGTAAAAGCCAAGAGCATAGGAAAACCCAGCAGCCCTCTGTGACCCCCCATTTAGCAACTTTGCCAAAGCTGTCCCTAGCAGTCCGCACTGCACTGTGGATGAATCCATCCCAAGGGACACCATTTTGGTGGCGTTTAGGCATTGTGCTGTTTTTCATGCCCAGCATGGGAGATGCGTTATGTACGCTTTATTTTTAGGATGCTGCATTACTGCCACAGAGCTGTCATACTGAAGGAAGCCAACCTAGTTCCACGAGTTCTGTATGTCAAGGCCGCCGAGATGACAAACTGCAGACATCCCCCTTAACTTCCGCTTGAATTCATCGCCGATCCCAAGTCACTCACTGTTTTCCAGCTTGTATTGCCTCCTCCCACTATAAAGCAGGAGAAACACGCTGCTTATTTTCTGCTCTCTTTCTGAGTCTATTCGAGCAGCCCTGGGAGGTTTGCTGGTGCAGCTCCCAGAGCAGAGGGACGGCAGCTGTGGATTTCATGTTGTTTCAGACGCTCAGGTAAGGACAGAGACGTTTTGCAGGGAGGTCTGAGAATAACTGAGATGTATTCGCAACATGGAAACACACTGACTTCAAAGTCCTGGAAATCTTGGACATATGTGCAGTCTTCCTTACAATATTTATTGGGGAGCGCAGGAATCATCTTTTATTTTTTACAATCTAAATTGAAAGCACATTGAGTTTTTTAATCAGAAAAGCCTAGAGGGTGTTTTTTTTTTGTTTTTTTTTTTTTAGCAATCAGACTGAACTGGTCAGCTTAATTCTTTCATTCATCGGCAAACAAAAGTTTCCCGAGCACCTGCTCCAAGCGGGTCTGCTCTAGTGTCAACGTGTTAGTCCACTGCATACCTTCGTGGACAAAGTAGGACACTGGGTCACTTTCTCTGCTGTGTCTCTGCAACTTGTGCCCTGATCTCACACACGGTCGGGATAAAAGGAACAATGACTAGTCGAAACAGTGCTCCCACATGAAAGGTGCGTGGGCCTCAGCTACATGCAAGTTAGTCCCTTCTCTAGTATCACTTTTATCTTTTCTTCTTTTGAGAAATGTTTATTGAGCACCTATTACGTGCCAGCCACTCTTTTAGAGAGAAATACAGGAATCCCTGCCCCTGTAGAGTTGACACTAGTGGACCATGTCAGAGTTCAGTGGCCTGGAGGGAATCTTCTTATCGCTACTGATTTCAAGATTCACTCAACACCAGACTGATCTCAAGGTCACGACCTTTCCATTAGGACTGAATCTGTTGCTTTCTCTCTCCCTAAGCACAACACGAAGTGGAAGGACTAGATAGACAGCTCCCCACCCCCCACCTCCCCCCTACACCCCAGGTCCCCACACACCTCAGTTAATGGGCAAATATTGGCTTTTCCATCGCGTTAAGTCATAATCGATAGCATTTACTTTCTGTGTGTGAGGCTCTGCTCTAAGCATGGAGGGAAAGCTAAATAGTCTTTAATTCAAATAGCTCTGTAGTTAAGAGCATGGACAGTTGTATTAGTTTGCTACGGTTGCCATCACAAACACTTCAGACTGCATAACTTAAACAACAGAAATGTATTTTCCCACCGTTCTGCAGGCCAGAAGTCCAGGACCGAGGAGGTGTCAGCATGTGTGATTTCTTCTGAGGCCTCGCTCCTTGGCTTGTAGATGGTCACTTTGTCCTTGTGCCCTCACATGACCTTCTCTCTGTGTCTGTATGTTCTAATTTCCTCTTCTTGTAAGGAAGATAGTCAGACTGGATGGAGGCCCACCATGATAGCTTCATTTTAACTTAATTACCTCTTTAAAGGGCCTCTCTCCAAACACAGCCACAGTCTGAGGCACTGTGGTTTAAGGCTTCAACGTGTAAATTTTGAGGGGACACAGGTCAGCCCATAGAAACTGGCCATGTACACTCCTTGAGTTTGAATTCTGGCCCTACCACTTGATAGCTGTGTGACCTAGGACAAGTAACTTAATCTCTTTGTACCTTATTTCTTCATCAGTACAGTAGGGAGGTGATAATAAAAATAAGGATGCTAACAGTGCTTACCTCCTAGAAGTGTTGTGGAAATTGAGTTGATAGGTATAAAATACAGTGCCTAGCATGGAGGAATGCTCAGTAAATGTTACCTTTACTTTCATCCAGTTTCCAAGCTGATTCAGCCCTTTGTGATGTGTTTCCTTAGCTCCTCTTAGTCTATCTAGATTGATGTTTACTTGACCTAAATAAACAGGCATCAGAATTGTCAGTTAAAGAAAGTGCTTGGAGTTGATAGTGGATAATGGCAACATCTCATTTGCGGAATGCTAGGCACTTTACATCAATTATCTCACTAAATTATACAACAGCCCCATAATCAGATTTTCTTGGACAGATTTTCTGTGGGGAAATGAGGCTCAGGGAATCACATATGTCCTCTGAAGGGCAGCAGGTTGGGTGTGGGGACTGGGTTATAGATATGGGTTGGGGTGACTCCGTAGCCTCATTCTTCATCACTGTATACTGTCTCCCACTAGCCTCCGATGGCTGTGCCATGGGCTTTTCTAGTTCATTATACATCCATATTGTAACCCGCTGCCTTTTGGTCTTATTTTTGAATGTAGCCACGATACCTTAACTGTTTCCTTCCTCATGATGGTGATTTGGGGTCAGGAGGAGAAAGGCAGTGGGGATGAAAACCACCCTGTTTTCATCGTCCACGTATCTCATAGAATACAGTTACATGGATGTGATGTTTCAAGTACAAGCTGCATAGAATGAGGCCGTGGAAACCTCTGCACATTCCTACCTCTATTTCTCAAGTTTATCTCTAATCATTCTCAATTCATTTAGGCTAAGGACAGTGAAATCTCAGGTCACTGGGATGTCATATCAACCAAACTTTTATTCAAGGCTGATTCACTCATTAATCACAAGGTTGCATACTTGCTTTGGTTGAGTCATTATGTCAGGAGTTGGAGATCTAAAGATGATTAAAAAATGGTTCCTAATAAAATGGTTCCTATTTTCACAAAGCTCTCAGCTCAGAGGGGAGGGGACAGCTGAGCAAAACATCCATGCAAGAAAAGTAGGATAAGGACCTCTGTGGAGATATTTTTAGGGGCCCTGCAGGCACAGAGAGGGAGAATTTAGTCCAGTGTTTATGTGCGTGTGTGTGTGTGTGTGTGTGTGTGTGTTTGAGCTCGTGCACAGGGGTGAGTGGAGGGATGTAAAAACTTCTAGAAGAGGTAATGTCAGACTGGTTCTTAAAAGTCACTGTGGGTGGAGTGAGATAGGGTGGGTGTATAAAGGGTAAAAAAAATAGATGTGTAAAAAACTCGTGAAGGCAGAGTGTGCTTAGGAAACTGCAAAGAGTTCTGTGAAAAGGAGATTAGGGTTGTGGGGGGTTGTGAGTGAGGATGAGGTAAGATAAAGCTGTGGAAAGTGGGTGGGTTTTATGTCATGTAAGGACATAGTCATTATCTTGCTGATAATGGAGAGTTATTGAAGGCTTTTTAAGAAGAGTAGTGATGTAATGAGCTTTGCACTGTATGAAGGTCACTCTGGTTAGGAATTCATGGTTCCTTTATCTACATTAATAAACACCGAATTGCCTTGGACTGGGTCACCCTGAAGTGATCAAGACTTTGTTCGCAAAATGCGATTGTTTGTGGAGCCTGGCACAATGACCCCGTCATCACCGCCCTCTGAAGTCAAGTTTGATTCCTGTTTGTTTCTAAGTGGAATATTGAGATAGGAGTTTCCATTTACACAGCGGAAGTCCAGGGCAACCTAGAAAGCAGAAGTTCCTGTCATTAGTCATAGGTTCAGAGCAAAGGAGGACACTGTTTTTAGATTAGAACCGATGGTTTAGATTCTTCAAGTAGTTTGTGATGGAGGAAGTCACAAGACATTCTCCTTGCCCACTTCCTTAGCTAACTCTTATGGAAATATGGAGTTTATTTTATCCCAGTCCAACCTAGAGAAAACAAATCATGAAGTGAGAAACAATTCGATAAGTAAATATAGTTTGTTTTTTTGTTTTTGTTTTTTTAACAGAAGGTATTTCTCAATCACTCAGAAATGTACTTCTGTGAGATCCTGTATTCAGAACTTGGCTGGCTGTGTAGAATCTATCCGTGTAAAATCTGTGGAATTCTGCCTCTTTCCCACCTACTCCTTTTTTATGTCATGAAATCTGAACGTAGATTCGGCTCTTGTTAATATTGGGCAGTGCTGCATTTTCAGTATTCCACTGGGTTGTCATGCAGCCCTGCCAGACAGATTTCTTTGCTGTGCCTCAGTCAGGGTGGCTAAAGGACTTGGCTCAAGTCCTAGGGAGATAAGTGATGGAGTCAAGAATAGTCAACATTCTGACTGCTTTTCTACCCCAGACTCTCAGCTCTTTTTCAGCAAAGGTTCTTCTTATTAACCATGACATTTCACCACATTGCTCTTCTGGGGCACAGCATTTCTTCACTTCTTGGCTTAATACCGAGAGCCCAGTCTTTATTTTAGTCCTTCACTTGTTGCCTTCAAAACACTCATCAAACTGTCAAACAGTTCATTTGATCATCATATGCATGTGCTCTTATCTGTTTCTACTAAACTCTCAAAGGCTGGCTTCCATTTTCAGTATGGGTCACTCGGAATTCTTCTCATCTGACACATAGGAACCAATAGGTCTATTTGAGGACAATTAAGGGGCAATTGTAAATACTTTTTTTTTAAAGCAAAAAAAACCAAACAAACAAACAACAAACCCAAACAAACAAAAAAACAAAAAAACAAACCCCAAACAATATTTAAAACCTTGACCAGAAGTAAAATTTCACCTGACCCTTCACATTTCCTCCTCCCTCCTGGCTGTTACAGAATCTTGCATTTTCCCTTTTCCCGGGGCCTTTACATCGACAATTTGTTTTCATTCAACAACTCTGCACCAAAAGCTCTGGCCTTCATTTCCCCTTCAGTCTAATACTTTTAATTGCCAAAATCCTACTGCTGGAAAATAGAGTGGGTAGTTCCTAAGGGATCACTAACAGCTAGACACCTGCTACATGATCATCGGAGTTGCATCAACATCAGCAATTGCCTTTATCACTCAGAGAGCTGCAGCATTGAGGTTTTCCTGCAATTCACTGCGTGTTGCACTGGAACCTGACAGACTTTGTTCCCTGTAACAAAGATGAGCCTCGCATTTGACTGGCCCCTGTCTCCATCCGTGGCTTTTGTAGAGTTTTTTGTTTTTTGTTTTTTTTGTAGCGTTCTTTTTTTTGTATTTTTTTTGTAGAGTTCTTTCTTTCTTTCTTTCTTTTTTTTTTTGTAGAGTTCTTTCTTTCTTTCTTTCTTTCTTTCTTTCTTTCTTTCTTTCTTTCTTTCTTTCTTTCTTTCTTTCTTTCTTTCTTTCTTTCTTTTTGTAGAGTTCTTTTTAATGAAGGCTCTGAGCTGGGCTGTTCACAAGGAGTCTTGGAACTTGGCCCACGTGATAGAAAAAGACTTTTGATTTCAGTGCTCAGGCTCTTTGTTACTTATTTTTGCTCAGTGACAAATACAGACAAACATTCACAAGTCCTCCCAACATGCTTAGCACCCACCTACAGTTCCACAAAGCCTGTCAGCTGGTGTTCGAAGTGAAGGGCATTTCATAGGAGGCAATGGAGATTGTGTATAGCATTCATTCTCAGTGAATTTTCACATTTATTTTCAGGAAAGAATGTCTTCTTTGTGCTTTTGAGTAAAGAACAACTTGAGAGAACATTAGAATTCAGGGAAAATATTCACATTTGGGGGAAAAAACAGCTTTCCTGGCAGTCTCATTTTTTGAAGGCAGTTGTATCACCTTTAATTTACTTGAACACCCACATATCTTTTAAAACCTGCTTTTGCACCATGCTGACAATTAGAATTTTATCTCTGCACTGTTAATATTTCTCTAGAGAGTACATTACTGCATCATTTTGACAAACTTGAATGCGAAGAGATGAATGTTCCTCCTCTCTGAAACATATCGGGGCAAGTTGCTTTAACCAGTTTCCTGTTTTCAGAGACTGTTTTCCTGTCATCCCTTCAGATCTAGCAAAGTTCAGTTAATTATTTTAGCAGCCATATTTTCTAAAAAGTGGGATGCTCACAGTAGTCCTCATGGCTCTGAGGTCTGGAGCCATACTGACTACTGCTATATTCTGGCAGGCCATGTGAGCTGATGCAGAGCAAGAAGACTTGTGACTCAAAAGGCCCCCTAGCCACCCAACGCTCAGCATGCAGGATGCTGCTCACCCTCCCTTTTTCTTGCTTCCTGGAAATCCCGTTTTCCGGAGGTGCTCTGATTCCCAATCCGGCAGGATAGAATGTCTTCATGTGATAACATTCAAAATATTTTGCTGAGGGACCATGGATGGGTGAAGAGGAAAACAGAATATTAATTGAAAATCAAGTATTCCTATCAGCTAAAAGCTACCTTCCTTTGGCAGTCGGAGACCAACTTTTTAAACAATCGTATAGAAAGTGTGCCATTCAACAGATTTGATGCTCTAAAGTAGAGAAGGGGTAAATGAAATGCAATGTGCTTGTAGAGTGGACAGGACAAAAATCTACTGCCTGTTTTTGTATGATCTATGAGCGGTAAATGGTTTCTGCAATTTTAAATGGTTGGGAAAAAAGAATAATAATATTACTATGACTCTGGATATAAAGCTTTATTGGAGCAGAGCTATGACCATTTATTGATATAGTGCCTTTCATTGCTTTCATGCCACAACAGCTGAGCACTTGCATAGTTGAATAGTTGCAATGGAGACCAAGTAGCCCTGAAAGATTCAAATATTTACTATCTGTCCTTTAACCAAGTTTATTGACCACTGGGTTAGATCACTGTATCATGAAGTGATTCTATTTAAAAATATTTTATAATAAGAGAAATGTCTATGATATATTTAGTGAAATAATTATGACAAACTATACATAAAAGATGATCCCAAATTTTCTATGCATAATTGTTGCCTCCTTCCCCTAGTGGAAATGTAAGTTTTATGAAAGAGAAAAATGCATTAATTATTTCAAGTGTAGAATGATGCTTGGTATATAGGAAATGTTCAATCCTATATAATAAAAACCTAATATGCAAATCAACCAAACAGCATAATGACCGGTCACTGTGACGCACATTGACCACCAGGGGGCAGACACTCAATGCAGGAGCTGCCCCCTGCTGGTCAGTGGGAATGCCACTCGGCTGGCTGGGATGATCCACTCCTAGGACTGGTCCACAGCCACTTGGCTGACCAGGATGAGGGGCGTTCCCACAGCAGGCCGATCTCTGCAGGCCACACCCCTCCACCACGTGCACGAATCCCATGCACCCGGGCCTCTGGGAAAAAAAATAAAGGCCAGTTGAAGACTGATGAATTATGTAATTGCACAACGTATGTATGTAATAATAACCATAGCAAAACCTTTCTGAGATATGCAAATATGTTAAGTATGTGGACCCCGTTGGCTTAGCAAAGTCCTTTTGGAAGGTACATAATTTACTCTAATTTTACAGAAGAAAAGGGCAAGGAGAGATTGTGTAACTTGTCTACTGTTACAAGGCTAAGAAGTAATGTGGCCAGAGTTGAAAAGGTCTGATGGATTCCAGAGTCTGGGCTCTAACCATAAGCTATACTCCTTAAATACCTAAAAACAGAAATTTAACTTTCTTACCTGTCCTTCATGTGAGAAAGGGAGGGGAAACTACCAGAGGTAAATATCCAAATAACAGAACCTCCTGGGGTAGGAGCTTCTAGATGGATTTTGTTTCCTTAGCTATACGTTTTAGTGTTTTTCCACGTTTTAAAAAACGAGTAGATTTACTTTTAATTACTTTGAAAATAAGAAACAAATGTTTCCAAAGGAAAGGAAAGACAGCCCAGAAGGTTGTCAATTATTTCAATTGTTTATGTAGGTCATTTCCTTATTTCTCAGAGGGTCTTAAGTGAACTGCCAAGGAAACCGCTCTGGCCTGTCTTTCTCACGCGTTGGCTTGTGTTGTTAACCTTCAGTATTCACCTCCCTTTGAATACTTCCTAGCACTGAGAAAGCAAAGAGCTGTCTGTGCATCACTTCGGTCCAGACCCTGACTGATAGAGCTTCTTGATGTTTATCTTTAGAAGTCAGAAGTATTGATGTCTTTGAAAGCTATGTTGTGTCTTCTGGTCATGTTTGCTTACACTGGTTTATAGTATCTCTCACTGCCTGATAGACTGCTTTTGTCTGGAATATATTATTTTTTTTTTTTTAAATTGGCATAATACTTGGAGTAATACATTTAAAATTAGACATATATTATATCTAAGAAGATAATTAGGTCCCTGGAGTTCCAAATAATTTAACAAAGTAATCTTATATAATAAAAGAGAAACATGCAAATTGACCGTTACCACCAGCCAATCAGAGCGGCTGTATGCAAATTAACCCAGCCAAGATGGAGGCCAGCAGCCATGGAGCTAGAATAAACCAAAGCCTTCTGTTGCAACTGCCTGCCTAGGCTGGCTGAGCCTCTGCTCACGGCCATGCCCACCAGCCAATCAGAGCGGCTGTATGCAAATTAACCCAGTCAAGATGGAGGCCAACAGCCATGGAGCTAGAGCAAACCAAAGGCTTCTGTTGCAACTGCCTGCCTAGGCTGGCTGAGCCTCTGCTCACGGCCACGCCCACCAGACAGTTGGAGCGGCTGTATGCAAATTAACCCAGCCAAGATGAAGGCTGGCAGGGCGGCTCTGCACTGGGAGCCTCCACAGCTGGCATAGCTGTGCCAGGTGTGTCAGCTCAGTGGGAGGGGGGGTCTGGCCTGGGGTCTCCTCCGGGTGTCCAGGAGCAGCTGTCCTGGGTCTGCTGCCTAGCTCCGCCCCCGGGAGCCTCCAAGGGTTATCCAGGAGCGCCTGTCCTGGGTCCACTGCCTGGCTCCACCCCCTGGGGGCCTCCCCGGGGCATGCAGGAGCTCGGGGCCTCTGCAGGGTGTGCAGGAGCAGCCATCCTGGGTCTGCTGCCTGGCTTTGCCCCCCGGAGGCCTCTGCGGGACATCCAGGAACAGCTGTCCTGGGTCTGCTGCCTGGCTCTGCCCTGGGGACCTCCGCGGCATGTCCAGGAACACCTGTCCAGGGTCCACTACCTTCACCCGCCCCACAGGGGTCTCCACAGGGCGTGCAGGAGCGTCTGCTGCACAGTGTGGAGAATCCGAAGCCAGTTCACTGCCCGGCTCCACCCTGGGTGTGTTTGCTCAGCAGCAGGGCCCCACCGAGGGATTCTGCACCAGCGTCCGCCCCTGGCTTGCCAACCAACTCTGCGCCAGGTGTGTCCCCTCAGTGGTGGGGGCCCACCAGGCGTGTGCAATCGTGGGCCCTCCAGTGGGAAACGTCCAGGCTTGCACTCACCAGCCTTCCCACCCCCCAGTGCACAAACCCTGAAGGAGCTGTGGGCAGCCTGAAAATGGCTCTCAGCCCCTCACCCAGGCTGGCCAGGCATGCCAGCAGGTGGACATCCCCCCCACCCCTGAGGTGTTCCAGACTGCAAGAGGGCACAGGCCAGGCTGAGGGACCCCCACCCCTCGAGTGCACAAATTTTTGTGCACCGGGCCCCTAGTAATAAATAAAAGGAGAGTGGTAATGTTAAAAAAGAAAATCTTTATATATGGTTCATGTTTGTTTGTTTTTTTTCTCTCTCTGTTTTTTTATCTTAAATTGTATGTCAATGACTGTGGCATATTTTCCACAATTTAAAGGACGTTTCACATGCCCTGGCCTAAATTTCAAGGCTAAGAGGAGAAAGGTTTCTTCTTTTGAACAAAACTAGAATACAGGTGATTAGAATGATTAAGTGAATGCTGTTAAAATTATTGAGGTCAATGTAACCCCATATTCAAGAGTGGTTAGAGAAGATGATGAATTCCTGCATTTAAGACCAGTGATAAAAACTCAACAAGAAGCAGGCAAGTAAGGTGGGAAAACAAATGTCTTTAACAAAAAAGAAAACAGTTATACTTTGAAAAACTCTTAGGTTATTTTAAGCTAGAGGCCTGGTGCATTAAGGGTGGGGAGGGACCTTCAGCCCAGCCTGCACCCTCTCACAATCCAAGACCCTTTGGGGGATGTCCGACTGCCAGTTTAGGCCTAATCCCAGGATGAGGCCTAAACTGGCAGTCAGACATCCCTCTCACAATCTGGGACCACTGGCTCCTAACCGCTCACCTGCCTGTCTGTCTGATCATCCCTAACTGCCTCTGCTTCAGCCCCTGACACCACAGCTTCATCTGGAAGGACATCTGGAATGACATCCAGAAATTCGGCCGTCTTATCTAATTAGCATATTATGCTTTTATTATTATATACTACAGGCCCAGTGCACAAAAATTTGTGCACTCGGGGGTGGGGGTTCCCTCAGCCCAGCCTGTGCCCTCTCGCAGTCTGGGACCCCTTGGGGGATGTTCACCTGCTGGTGTGCCTGGCCAGCCTGGGTGAGGAGCAGAGGGCCATTTCAGGATGCCCACAGCCCCTTCAAGGTTCGGGTCCCTACGGAGGGTGCCTGGCTGGAAGCAGGTATCTAGGGTTTATTTATCTTCTATAATTGAAACTTTGTAGCCTTGAGTAGAGCTCAGGGCCCACAGGGCCCTGGCTTCCTTCATTGCCCGGGGCAACTCCAGCTCCATGGCCTCTACCATCTTAGTTGAGTTAATTTGCATACTTGTTCCTGATTGGTTGGTGGGCATGGCTTATGAGTGTAACGGAGTGAGGGTTATTTTGCATATTAATCCTTTATTAGATTAGATTATTATAGATGGCTTTTAAAAATCCCCATGATGTGTCTAAACATTCCAGTCATAATTTCAGAGGCTTCTATTGTCCAGGCCTGTTAAGAGTCAGTTTAAGTGGTGTGTTTTTTTTCTTCACATCTTTGTGACTTAGTTTTTTGTTTCTTTCCCCCATGAGCATCATTCTGATTTCTGAGTTATAAGCAAAGCTGCTCCATGTCTTCTCTTAGTGACTTTATTTAGCAGAAACAGGGGCCTGGGAGTGATGTCACTGGTTCTGAGCTTGAAGTGTCCTCCATCGGAACCCATCATGGTCTTCACTGTTTATGGTGACCCCAGTCAGACTTGTCATTTTGATGCAGTTTAGCAATGAAATTTTAAAACTGTCCGAAATGAGGCAAAAACAATTCAAGTGACAGATTTTTTGAAAAATCACCTATCCCCATGCAGTTAAAGATATGACATTTGCTTAAATACACTTTGTGAGGTTACATGTGAGTAAATGATCTATTACCAAGAGCACTGATGTGTCTATCAAAAAAGAAAAAAACACACTCTTGCTTCTTTTTCTTTGGAGATTGTGGTAACGGTTGTGACCCATACAATTTCGCTTTTAAATTTGCGACTTCTGAAAATTCTTTTTCTTCCTGACATCACAAAGCAGTCTCAGAAAACCAGACAGTTGTTATTACAAATAGAGAGCAGTTCCATTCAGACGTTGACTAGACAATTATACGTGTCTGGATTCTTTCCCCTTTTTCGTGGTGCCTACTTTTAGATGTGGAATAAAACCACATTAACCAGAGGACTTATTGGTTCTTATTGGTGGTTAGTTGCCAATTTCTGCCACATCTTTAAAGTATTCTGTTTGAAAAAAATTTCTTATTGTCTAACAATACCTTCCATTTTGCAAGACTGCTCTCAGGAAGCATCATTGAGGTATAAACTATTAAAGCCTCAGAAGATAAAGGGATCATAACATATCTAATCGCACTCTGGCATTCGACAGGTGAGAACATGAAGCTGTGGGAGTGCGAGACTGCCCAAGGACACACTCACTCAGCGATCACATGCTGAAAACATGTTTGTTTTCTTAATTCCCTAGATGGTCGCCCCTGTCCTGTTATTCTCTGGGATCCATCTTTATCTCCAACAAGTAACGAGACTCACTCTTCCGTGACGCTCACCTGGGGAGCCTACCAGCAGCTCCTAAAGCAGAAGTGCTGGCAGCATGGCCACGCACCCAGACCCGAGAGGGGTTGTACTGCAGTGCATCACCACGAGTGGTCCAAGATGGCCCTGTTTGATTTCCTGTTACAGGTGAGTTCATCAAACAAGCAAGTGGCTTTCTAAGACGAACACTGAGCTATGCAGGTCTGACACGAAGGAATTTTCTTGGAAACCAGAGTTTAAGTTCTCTATTGCTATATTTGGCGAGTGTAATACCTCATGATACACTTGTATGTCCTTTAGAAATGCCCCTCAGATCTTTTATTAATTTCTGAAGAGGCGATTCTTCTGTGTTTCAATCTTGCAATAGATATACTTACCATAGATACCATTTGTTGAGGTAATCCATGAATAATTCTTCAAGGTGGATAGTCTTGCCCCATTTGGGAAGGGAGTAAATTGAAGTTTGGTGAAGTTAAGTAACTAATGCCAGTTCCTTTTTAAAATTTTAAAATTAAAAAAATTATTATATATATATATGTTATTTCAGAGAGGAAGGGAGAAAGAGACAGAAACATCCAAGGTAAGAGAGAATAGTGATTGCTTTCTCCCTGCACACCTCACACTGGGGATTGGAGCCTGCAACCCAGGCATTTGCCCTGACTGGGAGTCAAACCATTGGCCTCCTGGTTCATAGGTCAATGTTCAACCACTGAGCCACACCAGCTAGGCAATTTATAAATGTGTAAAAATCTTTATTGTTGAAAGTACTACATCACAAATTCTTAAAACCACTGACAGCTGGAGCTGGGATTGCCCGGGATCTGTTGATGGCAAAAGTTTGTCTTTGCAGCATTCCTCCCTGTGTTTCGGTGGTCGTTTGGCCACATAGCTTCCAACCACCATTTCCCTTGTTTTCTTTTCCATAATTTTTTGCAAACATTTAATTAAGATTAAACATCAGATGCCCTAAGCAGTTTGACTCAGTGGATAGAGCGTCGCCCTACAGACTGAAAGGTCCCAGGTTCGATTCCGGTCAAGGGCATGTACCTTGGGTGCGGGCACATCCCCAGTAGGGGGTGTGCTGGAGGCAGCTGATCGATGTTTCTCTCTCATCAATGTTTCTGACTCTCTGTCTCTCTCCCTTCCTCTCTGTAAAAAAAATCAATAAAATATATTTTTTTAAAAAAGATTAAACATCAGAGAATAACTAATACCTCACTGAGTGACTCGACATGCTCTAGGTTTTCATAACTCTTAACTCCTTTTGATAAAGATCCTTTGACTCCGTTCACCCCCTCATTCCAATTTCTGCTTTTTCCCTCCTCTATTAAAAACAAACTTGGATTTCTGTTGCTGTATTGTTAATGAGTATTTTGTGGAAATTTAAGACTGTCTTAGGACATTTGCAAAACATTCTCCTTTTGTGTGTGCGTGACTTTTCAGGATGGCATGTAGATTCCTCAGATGTCTGCTTCCAACATAAAAGCCTTTACAATTTTATACAGGGTGGGGCAAAAGTAGGTTTGCCATTGTTTTTGTAGCAAATAATATAATAATTAATGAATAATAATAAGAATAAGAATAAACCCTTGTGTTTAGCCTACTCATAACTGTAAACCGCCTATTTCTCTACCATATATATATTTAGCATCAAGCTTTTATTCAGGTCTTTGCTGTCTGTTCAGTCAGTTGGGGGAATTTAAGTAAATTCCACCGTTTATTTAAATGGTGTTTGGAATGGAATGTATTGAATGGATTTTATGAATAATCTCTTTTTTAAAGAGAGAGAGAGAGAAATGTAGGAAGAAACCAAGTTTAATTCAGACTCACCATCTAGGGATTGGAAACTTTCAAGAAGGAGAGAATGATTTATGGCGTCAATGCCACAGTGCCACCAGCGAGAGCTGAGCTGGAAAACATGAAATTTGCTTTGGCAAGGAGGCAGGAAGTCACCAAATACTGTTGAACAATCCATCTGCGAGGCTCAGGCTGGTTCTAAACACCCCCTCATTCTACAGGTAGGGGAAGCTGAGGCATAAAGAAGTTGTTATCAAGAACTGTGACAGGCCTGACATCTTACCCTTCTCACAAGCTAAGAAGTTAGCCAGCCACATGTTCATGGATGCTAGCAGAAACAAAAGACTCCCAAGCCAGACACAAATGACTTCATTACTCATGGCAGCTGGCAAAAGCTTCGTGATCCTTTGCCCCTCAAGTCCCATTGAGGAACTACAGAGTGGCCCTGTTGAACGCTGCTATGGAGGAGTTGTGTCATTGCTGGGAACTCTAAACTTATGAATCCTCCAATCTTATAAGAGGCTGCTAGCAAACCTGCTTAACATTTATCACAAAATGAGACAGCATCTTTACTAACTTGGTCAGAAAACAGATCTGCTTCCATCCTAGAGAGAGATACTCTTCGTATCTTCCAAGGACGTTTGCTGCACTAACACTTGTAGAGAAAGTGCAGAATTAAACCTGCTACAAGATGTACAGAAATGCCATGGAGAATGGTCTCTCAACAGTTACCTGACTTGTTCTGTATTATATAGCTAGCAGATATTTGGGGAGTGGCCAGCATAGATGTGAAGCTCTAAGGATGATGACTAGGAGGAGGATGGAGAGGAAATCTATGAACCTGGTAGTGAAGTCTATGAGAAAGGAATGACCTTGAGGTTTGTAGCTAGTGAACGTTAAGAACTAACCTGTACTGAATAGAGGGCAAACACTTCTAGGAGTTGTCTCTAGTGATATTTGTTTTAATTCTGGAATCTTCAATTAAATCTCACCCTACTTCTGTCTTTATCATTGAGGAAAGCTATTATCTTTCAACCAATGAATATATACTTATGCAACATCTACTATGCATTATACTACAGAAAATAACTACAAATAACAAAGCAGTGTAAAATTGTGTCCTCATTGCCAACCTCAAGTTTGATTTTTTAAAAAATATTTTAGTTTGAAAACGTGGTGAATAAAACAAAAAGATAGATTTATGTAAGAATGGCTGGCTGACACTGTGGAGAACAGTATGGAGTTTCCTAAAAAAAACTAAAAATGGAACTCCCATTTGACCCAGTGACCCCACTTCTAGGAATATATTCCAAGGAGCTAGAAACACCAGTCAGAAAGGATATATGCATCCCTATGGTCATAGCAGCACAATTCACCATAGCTAAGATTTGGAATCAGCCTAAGTGCCCATCAGCAGATGAGTGGATTAGACAACTTTGTACATCTACACAATGGAATACTATGCTGCTGTAAAAAAAGAAGGAATTCTTACCGTTTGCAACAGCATGGATGGAACTGGAGAGCATTATGCTAAGTGAAATAAGCCAGTCAGAGAAAGATAAATATCACATGATCTCACTCATTCATGGAATATAATGGACAACATAAACTGATGAACAAAAACAGATCCAGAGACAAAGAAGCATTGATCAGACCATCAAACCTCAGAGGGAAGGTAGGAGAGGGTGGGGGTAAGTTGGAGAGAGCAACCAAAGGACATGTATGCATGCATATCAGCCTAACCAATGGACACAACAGGGGGGTGAAAGCATGAGTGGGGGGATAAGGACACATATAATACCATAATCAATAAATAAATTTTAAAAAAAGAATGGCTGGCTGAAATAATATAAGTTCTCATTGAGGTCAAAAGAGAAAGAGCACTTTGCCATATAATAGCTTGTAAAAGAGGAAGAGTTTGAGAGAGGATAGGGCAAAACATGATGGATGGATTGACAATATTCACATGGCATTTAGAGCATCCTAAATATACTATTTGTCTGAAACAGTTATTGGGGGAATAGGGGTACATTTTGCCTATAAGAGATACAACAGCATATGGATAAAGAGAGCTGTTTTCACAAAATGTGTGTTCACTTTGTAGCTCTCTGTTCATTACCCTGACTGAGCAAGAACAGATTCCAACTGAGCCATAGTCTCCTTCTGAGTGCATCACAACCTTTGTCATTGTATTCATTGCCTGTGGTCCTGAGGACAAATATGGGCACATGAATTGTTATGAATTTTCAACAAAGATAAATATTCCAAATCCTTAAACTAATACTATTAATAATTTAACAAACATATAACACTTGCTATATTCATGGTATTGTCCTGAGCACTTGATACTAAGCACTAAGATATTAATTTATTTAATCCCCATGTCAACCCTATGAAGTAGACACTTATTATCCTTACTAGAGGCTTGGTGCACAAAAATTTGTCCCTCAGCCCAGCCTGTGCCCTCTCACAGTCTGGGACCCCTCAGGGAATGTCCATCTGTGGCATGCCGGCCAGCCTGGGTGAGGGGCAGAGGGCCATTTCAGGCTGCCCACAGCGCCTTCAGGGTTCAGGTCCCTACTGGGGTGCCTGGCTGGAAGCAGGTATCTGGGATTTATTTAACTTCTATAATTGAAACTTGGTTGCCTTGGTCCCCTGCTTGAAGCCTGGGTTGCCCTTGGCAACCCAAGGTCTCAGCCTGGTAGGTATCTGGGGTTTGTTTATATTCTATAATTGAAACTTTGTAGCCTTGAGTAGAGCTCAGGGCCCATAGGGCCCTGGCTTCCTCCATTGCCCAGGCAACTCCAGCTCTGTGGACCTCTGCCATTTTAGTTGAGTTGATTTGAATATCTGCTCCTGATTGGTTGGTGGGCGTGGCTTGTGGGTGTGGCTTGTGGGTGTAACAGAGTGAGGGTTAATTTGCATATTACTTTTATTAGATTAGATTTTAGATTTGAGGAAATCTAGACAGAGAGAAATGAAGTAACTTGGGCAGGGACTCCCATAGTTGTCATGCAACAGAAATTGGAGTCAAACTCAAGAGTTTTGGTTTAAGAAACCATCCTGTGAATAATGCTTCTTTCAATTCATTTTATGGGGCATCATCATCCGATTTTCTAAGTCAAAAACTTGGGAGTCCCCTAGATGCTTTACAATACATACCGCACATCCATAGAGTGATATCTTTGGTATCACCCAAATCTACCTGTTAGGAATTGCTTGTGTTCCTATCTTAGTTCAGGTTTTGTCATTTATTACCTGGGTGACTCCTTTCAATCCACTCACACTCTATGATCAAGATTCACCTTTGACTTGAGATATTGGGCATCAGGAGCTGGTTCTATTGATAGGTCAGTCCTTTTTATAGTCTACCCCCTTGTTCCTTCTGCCTGGGGAAGGGGGAGGGGCTGGAAACATTCCCAGTCTTGATAATGATGAAGATGAGATCTCTGCAAGACTTTACTGAACCTGTTCAAGTAATGATACCACAGTTGAAGTTCCTAATTTTGGCTCTGGTTAAAAAGCACTGGCCAGAAGAGAGTGGCAAGAAATACTCAAAGTGATGAACAGCAAGAACCTACAGCCAAGATTACTCTACCCAGCAAAGCTATGATTCAGAATTGAAGGTCGGATAAAGAGCTTCACAGACAAAAAGAAAAACTAAAGGAGTTCATCACCACCCAACCAGTATTATTTGAAATGCTGAAAGGTATCCTTTGAGAAGAAGAAGAAGAAAAAGTAAAGATAAAAATTATGAACAACAAATACATATGTATCAACAAGTGAATCTAAAAATCAAGTGAATAAAAAATCTGATGAATAGAATAAACTGGTGAATAGAATAGAATCAGAGGCATAGAAAGGGATTGGACTGACAATTTTCGGGGG
>PVJC01030315.1:0-21283 GCA_004026665.1 Murina feae | reverse complement strand
GGGGGTGGGCCTGGCCCGGCTGCCGGGCGGCACGGGGAACCTCCGCCGCGCTAAGTCCAGCCCCTTCCCTGGTCCCGGGGCCACTCCCCGCGGCGGCCCTTTGTGCTGCGCCCGGAGCGAAGCCCTGTCCGTCCATCACCCCGAGTGATTCCTTCGGCGACGCCGCCGGGGCGGGCGCACGGGGCGGCCTTGACGTGCACAGTCTCTTGCGCCAAGGCCTCGGGGCCACGCGCCGCGGGGCCGGGGCAGAGCTGCGAGGCAGCGGCCTGTCCTGGGCCCCGTCCCCCTCCTGGTCCCCTCCTGGTCCCCTCCCGAGTCTTCCTTGGCTCCTGACCCCAGCGAGCACCCGCCGGTCCCGGTGTCGGGCCCCGCGAGGGAGGGCTCGGGGTCGTGGCGGGCGAGGCCCCAGCCGGCGGGAGGGCCGGCGCCCAGGCCCTGGCCTGCAGCCGCGACTCACGCGTTAGCTAGGGCTCGTGCGATGCAGCGTCGCCAGGATGAACCGAGCTGCGCGCGAAGCCCATCAGCAGTAACGTTGTTGGGGGGCTGATCGAGCAAAGTTAGCCCTTGCCCTCGGAGTGCTCAGCATTTGAAAACGTTGCGCCGTTGAAACAAGCACTTACTTCTGATGGATTGTGTTGCTACGGAAAATAAATTCCCCTACATTTCGAAAAAGAGCTGTACTTTCACATGGAAACTGTCTCTAAATTGTGAACCTAGCATTTTCCTTCAGCCAGAGAACATGGCCCAGGAAAAAGATGAGATCTGGGGGTTGTTTCGCCGGGAGGCGGCTGCTTCAAACCACAGTCCTAAGGGCAAAGGAAACGTGAACAGGGAGGGGGTTGAACTGGGCCTTTGATTTCCATGGTATTAAATGAAATCCTGCCACCGTGTAAATCACACACTCGTGTATGTTTCTGCACGCTTGAGAAATGTTCCGTATTCGGTATGATTTCAAGGTTACGTTCTAAAAATCCTCAGCCTTGATGAAGAAAGAGGGATGGTGAGTGGGAAGGGCAAGTAGCTAAGAGTGTTGTTATCCACTCGGAGGGTAAGTAGGAAGATTACATGCTATGTCTGGGTCCGGCCCTGAGAGAGAGAGCCTCTGAAATCACACCTGAGGGCTGGGACCTGCTTGTCACGCCTTGCTGACATTCTCAGCAGGTCCTCAGAGGAAGTGAGAGAGAGTGGGAGAGGGATAGAGAGATGGGAACATCTACCAGAGAGAAACATCAATCTGAACCGGGCTGCCTCCTGCATGCTCCCTCCTGGGGGTGGATCCCGCAACCCCCCGGCATGTGCCCTGGAATTGAAAGGGGACCTCTGGGTGCATGAGTGGACACTCAACCCCTGAGATACACCAACGGGGCTGAAGAAATTGCTCTTTGACTGATGGCTCAAAGTCCACTGTTTTCATTTTAACTCTTAAAAAAATCATTATTGTTGAAAGTATTACATGTGTCCCCCTTTTTGCCTCCACTGACTCTCTCCAGCCCACCCTGCCCGCCACCCCAGACCCTCACCACCCCACTGTCTGTGCACAAGGCATTTTTACTTTTTAATTTAAAATACTAATTTTCTTCCAAGTGCACTTTAATACAACTGTAAAACTCGAACTGCATTTTATTTATTTTTAAATTTATCTTTATTGTTGAAACTATTCCAGCTGTCCTCTTAACACACACACACACACACACACACACACACACACAAACTAAACAATGTCTGAGCTGAGAAGTGTGAACGTTTATGGACAGGATCCGGTTGTTATCTTTGCTGGAATATAACTGTGTTCTTCCGTTTGTATAGCTGACATGTCTCAACCTCTCCCTTTTCCTGTCTCCATCTTCTTGATGTTTCTAGGCTGAAACTCTAAGACAAAGTCATGATAAACTTTGGAGAGTTAGGTGTAGCCGTCGGGGAACCAATGCCTGCAAGAATTCCGACCTGGTTTGACCTTTGTAATAGAAAGCAAGGGCCTCGCAGGTCCTTATAGCTCAAAGGAAAAGCAAGACAGCAGTCACCGTCTCTCTGCTTTTGACCTAGGGAATGAACCTGTGCATGTCTTTTTTGAAAGAGGTATCGCAAGCTGACTCAGCGTCCAAAAGCTCATACTGTAATGTATGGGGTTAATTGTCTCCCAGGAGGCTCTGACCTTGGACATGCATGATCTTATTGGTTATTTTCCCTCTGCTTGTCACCCTGGTAGCCCAAATAATAGAATGTGAAGGATCAAGTCACGAGGGGTCTGTATGCAGATATCTGTAGTGTCATATACAGGGTGGGCAAAAGTAGGTTTACTGTTATGAGTACGTGAAACAGGTATAATCTTTCTGACATTAGGAATGACACAATTTTATAAATTTTTAAATTAAATTTGTCTTACTAGTAAACATATGGGTTCTAATGAAGAAGAACTAACCTTCCACTAAAACATTTCCCTGCTACATTTCTCTTCATGGATATTGTGTACTTTTTATGTAATCATTACCCTAATTCTCCAATTAGAATCTGAGCTTCACGAAGACAGTTTCTAGGACTTCATAGCCCTATTGTGTCTTATACATAGTAAACACGTAGTAGATACCCCTTTAAAAGACTAAGAAATTACCAAACGTGTTCTTCACCATCTTCCCATGATTCTTAACAAGAAGGAAAATGTTAAAAACTCGAATGTAGGATGTACGTGAAAACTTTGCTAAGTAGCAGAGTCTGACCTCTCTTTCTCTCGGAGGTTGGGAAGGAAGGTTTATTTTCAGCCCCAGAAAGATTGGACTTGCATTGAAGAACTATTTGCACCATTTCCTGAAGAACTGCCACCTTATGAACAGTCCAACTGGCATTGATCATTTGGATCTCCTGAGAAACGGCCAGGATCACAGGGAAGAGGGAATGGTGCACAAAATCTGCTCCAAGCGCATGCACAGGCTGCAGACACTCCTCATTGTTATTGCCCTCTTCTCATCCCTGAGTTCCACCAGGCCCTTGGGAAACTTCAGGCAGGCTCAGCGCCTTGGGTGCCTCAGCTGTGTGGTGCAGTGTCTTCCTGGAGACCTTGCGTTAACGGGCAAGAGGCAGAGAGGTGCATAGATGGTCTACGAGAACCATCTTCCGGTCTCCAATCCATTCTCTCTATTGAAGCCAAAGAGTTCCTCCTAAATTAGAATCCAGTCATATTTGATTGTGGGGAACAAGAGTCCTATAGAAATGAAATTACTGTGTTGTCACTAATTATTCATATCATTATTGAAGTCACTTTCATATAAGAACTGGTCTGTCTTCCCTGGTTGAGGAGGTGCCCACAGTGTACGGAAGGATGTAGAAGTGTTTATGTGGTATGACTCACCCCTCCCCCCCAACTCCTGAATTTTATCAAGGCCACACTTTATTTTTAGCTTTGGCCTTTTGCAGCACTTGACCTTTTGCCTGGATAGAGTAATGTACTGGGGAGCTCAAACCCACAGCCTTCCCTGTTCCATGAAACATAAGGGATATGTGTATTAGGTTATATCTTACTTGGAAGTCTGCAATGCAGAATGGTCTTTTAGGACAAAATAAAACTATACACACACACACACACACACACACACCTACCTCTTTGGTAGCTTTGTCTCACACATTTGGATTGTCATCATTTATGAGGCATCTCTTTAGTCATCTGCTGTAAGAAATTAGTACAACCTTAACATTTATGAAAATATTTTTAAAATGTGGATAAGGATCTTATACCAAAATCGCTATCCACTTGTTTTAGAATAACAAAAGCTCAAAAACAACCTTCAAATATAAAGTAGCTAAATAAATCAAGAAATAGCCATCCAATGAAATGCCATGAAGCCATTTATAAAAAAGATTACAAGTAATTTTTAAAATAAGATGGGGTGAGACTAATTATGGAATGTTAAATGAGGAAACTTAAGTCCCAAGCTGTAAATGTCACATGAAGTTGACCATACCTTTGCTCATCTCACCTGGCTCACTCCAGCAGCCACCTACATGTGCTCCCTTAGCCAGGCGGGACCCCTCCAGTCCATTCTCTAGTCTACATTGGAGCCGGAGAGGTCTTCCTGCATTAGAATCCAGTCTCGTCCATTCCACACTTAGCTCTCTGATGTCTCCCTGTTGCCTTCAGGACATGTTCGGGCTCAGCATCATGGGGCCCAGAGCCCTCTGAAACCTGCCCCTCATCTCCGGGGTCCTCTTCCCCATCTCAGCACCCTGCTCGCATTGCCTCCACTTTAGCCTGTTCTTTCTGACGGCGGTGCTGTTGCCTTCTTTTTGCCTTGAGATCTTCTCATTCTTCACATCTCGGATTAGCCCTGTTTCCTCTGGAAAGCTTTCCTCCCTCCCTCCCTCCCGAGTCTGTTTGCCCTTCCTCTGTGCTTCCACTCCTCTCTGTATGTCCCCTGTTGTGGAACTCCTTGCCCTTGACTGTCATTGCTCAGTTCCTTACCCAGGAGAGCTGGGTTGCTGTCTGCCACGTCCATCATTCTGTTCCCAGCAGCGGGTACCACAGTGTAGGGACCCACTCACTGTCGAAAGGTAGTCAACATATTGGGCAGATAAGCATCAATTGGATAATAGACATTTTCTCTAAGGGACTGGGTTTTGAATGGCTTTGAATTTCCTCTTTATTCTTATCCTAAAACAAAACTTTTATTGTGGTAAAAACATGCACACATTTGCCTACTTAATTTTAAGTGTTCAGTTCAGTAGTGTTAAGTCTGCTCACGTTGTGCAACAGATCTCTTGAACTTTCTCACCTTGTAATACCGAAACTCTATACCCACTGAGCACTGACTGATTCCTCCTCCTCTCTCCCACTGGACAGTACCTGCCTTCTGATGTCTGTTCTATGGTTTTGACTGCTTTATACACTTCATATGAGAGGAATCATACAGTGTTTATCCTTTTGTGACTGACTTATTTTGCTAAGCACAATGCCCTCAAGGTTTATGTTAAAATGAATATTTTAAGATTGATTTCAGAGGAAGGGAGAGGAAGAAAGACAACATCAATGAGAGAGAAACATTGATCAGCTATCTCCTACACACCCCCTACTGGGGACTGGGCCTGCATTCCCAGCATGTGCCCTGACTGGGAATCCAACAATGACCTCCTGGTTCATGGGTCGATGCTCAACCACTGCGTCACACTGGCCAGACTGAAACGAATTTTTGATATGAACTCTATTACCTCTATAACCAGAAAAGAAGCTTTATAGAATCATAGGAACTAGAAGTGACTCGAGAATTTATCTGGACCAATTTTCCCTATCCTTAACTTTACTTCTAGATGAGAACTTCAGAAATCAAAAAGTAATTGGTCTTGGGTTAAAGGTTAAAAAATGGCAAAGTTGACCAAGAAATAAAACCAAGTAATAGAGGAAAAGGTTTTCAGGTCTTTCACAAAATTACAGCCCTTTCTATGTGTATGTGTGTGTGTGTGTGTGTGCGCTTTTTTATTTTTTATTTTTTTATTTTCTGCTCAACATTAGCTGTTTTAAAGTAATTTTGTTTTCCAGTATTTCATTTCACATTTGAGGTAAAAATAATCTATCTGCTGAGTGCTTGCTTTGTTCAGAAGGTACAAAGCATTTCTCTTCAGGAATTGTGTTTCTTCAACTTTGTTTGTACAATCCATAGGTGGTCAAGATTTTCCACTCTGGACCCGGGCAGGCTAACAGGGTTCTTCAGGTTTATGGGAGAATTTGATTCCTGAGTCACAAAGTGGAGGCAAGTCCAAGAGATACTTTTGTTCAGCTGTTTATTCTTCTGTAGCATTCTCTCCTCCTGGTCTGAAAGAGAAAGAGCTCATAAATTATAGTTTATGAAATAATTGTGAAAAAAGACCCACTTGTGCTAAGTCCCCAAAAGTGATTAATGCGTCCAACTAGCATGTATTATGAGTCCTCCCGAGCCTTGTGGTCATTGAGAGACACATTTAAGACGTATTTCCTGAGTTGGGGAGGATGGTAGAAAACCAGTGGATGTTAGAGTAAGGGTAAGGGCTCTTAGAAACTATGTAGTCCAATCCCTTCCTATTATATACTAGAGGCCTGGTGCACAAAAATTTGTGCACTCGGGGGCATCCCTCAGCCAAGCCCAGCCTGTGCCCTCTTGAAATCTGGGACACCTCAGGGGATGTCCACCTGCTGGCTTAGGCCTGCTCCCTGGAGGATCGGGCCTAAGCTGACAGTCAGACATCCCTCTGGCAGCCCAGGAGCCCTCAGGGGATGTCCACTTGCCAGCGGGGAGCAGGCCTAAGCTTCAGTCAGACATCCTTAGCACTGCTAAGGAGGCAGGAGAGTCTCCCATCACCACCGCTGTGCTGGTAGCTGGCAGCCTGGCTTGTGGTTGAGCAGAGCTCCCCCTGTGGGAGGGCACTGACCACCAGGAGACATCTCCTGCATTGAGTGTCTGCCCCCTGGTGGTCAGTGTGTGTCATAGTGACCAGTTATTCCCAGTCGTTCTGCTGATAGGGTCAATTTGCATATTACCCTTTTATTATATAGAATAGGAAACTGAAGCCCAGAGTGGGGCCCAGAGTCAACGCCTGGTCAGTACTGAGCCAGAACTGGAGATGCCTCCTTCTGGCCTCCAGCCCAAGGAGGTGTCACTCCCCGCTGCCCCCAAGGCTGAATGTCCGGCTTCTTTTAAAGAAGGACACAGAGAATCTCTCTCAGCTTGCTTTTTATTGCTATCTTATTCTCTTTTCATAATTTACTTATCAACATGGTTTTCAAGCTTGTCCTAACATCTTGCTCTGGTTTCCAGTCACAAGAGGAAAACGGAAGATTTCTATCCCAAAATGACTTAGAATAGCTCAATGTTGTGTTCCATCACCAAGGGACTGTCTTCCCTCCAATAGACGGAGCCAGGACCGGCAGTCCTCATCCTCAGCGGACACTGGGCGCAGTGGTACGTAGGCGGACCTGGGTTCGAGGGAAAGAATGACCAGCTCCTGTGCTGGCAGGGCTCATTAGCTTGGTGCTTTCAGTTTTGTTTATGACCAGGAAGTAGGAGTTCTTCCCTGAGTGCGAGGTGACAGTACATCTTGGCAATCTTTCTAATGTAAATACCACGTGCTATGGGTTAGCATCTGAGGGAGAAGAGATGCCCCCGTGATTTACTGTGATTCATCTGTAGATAACTCTAAGACACTGAAAATAAACCCAGGAGTGGTTGTTCCGTGGTACACTGCTTTGTACTTTGTTCTACTTCGCAACTTTCTAAGTTTACTGAATGCCCGGTGCATGAAATTTATGCCCAAGTAGGATCCCTAGGCCTGGTGGGCGATCAGGGCCTATCTTTGGGGTGATGGGGGGGTGTCCCCCCCCCCGGCACCTGCCTTGGCTGGCCTGGCACCGGCCCACTCACTGGCCCCCTGCCCCTGCAGCCAGTTGCCTCCCTCTGCAGGATGACTGGTGGGGTGATCAGGGGGTTGGGGGGTGGGGGTGCTGGCACTTGCCTTGGCTGGCCTGGGGTCTGCGGTCTGGGGGCAGCTCCTGCATTGAGTATCTGCCACCTGGTGGTCCGTGTGCATCATAGCGATCAGTCTTCCACTGGTCGTTCTGCCATTTGCTCGATTTGCATATTAGGCTTATATTATATAGGATATTACTGATATGAAACTTAGCGGACATGTGAACAGATAAACGGTTGCAATTCTCTGAAATGTAGGAAAACATTGTATCATTTGATACTTTGTTCTTTAGGGTTTCAAGAGATCAAATAATGCTTTGTGGACAAAAAGGTCCCCCAAACTATAATGTAGAATATTCATACTAATGGGGAATCTTAATTTAAGGAACTGTACACTGTAACATTTGTTCAAAATTGTCCTATAACTAGTGCTAGAGATTTAGATACTCAACAAAGTAATGCAACCACTGATGGGGCTTAGCGCTGCCCAGTCCCTGACCGCTCCCGCAGTCCGTGGGCGGATGCTGTCGCTTCAGAACCACCGATGATGCTCTGGAGACTATCTTCTGAGTGTTGCTGCCTGTGACATAAATGGTTAGAGGTTCTGTGTTACTCAGTCTCAGTCGCCAGATGGGTTTCATAGGACACCAGGTGCACACCAGGTCCCCGTTATCTGAACTTCACTCTCTCTACACAGAAAAGCTGACATGGATCTTCTCCCTTACAACATGCAGAGCAGGAAAGCCAACCGACAGTTCAAGTGCATGAGCAAGAGGTGGGCAAGTGAACGACCGAGGGTCTTGTAATAAGAGTCTCATTGAGCCAGAATAATTTCTGATTCTGGATCTACAAAGAAGAAGAGAGCTGGATTCTTTATTCTGGGAGTTCGAACCATTAGTGCTGATTTAAAACTCTTGGACAGACATGACTGCTACATGCGTGACTGTCACTTCAACCAAACCAGCCTTTTGTGCACACACAGCTCTGGCACCCACAGAAGCGCAGTGAGGTGGAATTGCCAGAGGAAATGATGTTGGCGGAAGTTGACGTCCAGTTTAAAACTGAGAGACACTAAATGCTGGTAAAGGCTCCCTATTCCTTTGGGATTATCAGTCCGTAATATTCAATCGTTAATTTGTCGTTTAGGGACTTTTAAATTCGTGGAACAGAGAAAAGGCTGATGCCGGATTCCTGACTCCATATCCCCTTTTCATCTTGAGACATGGAATGATCATTTTTAAATTACTTTTTTTTATATAGATTTTGTGATGAGAGAAGAATCAGCCCATCTCCGCTTTAACTGGAGTTGAAGTCAGATTGGCAGATTTGTTTCAATCTGATTATCTGCCACTCTTAGCCACTTTCCAGTCAGTATTTAACTAAGGTGGGTGCTCCACATTTGTCTTTATCTTTATTTCTACACTAGCTGTAGCTGACCACGTGTTGCTGTGGCTCAGTCTGGTTAAATGGAAAAGAAAGAAAAGAGAAAGCGTACGTCTCTAATATGTTCAATTGCATAATGTTTGTGGGTATACAATGCGCCCTCCCAGGCGGCTGCCCCTGGCACACCGCCGCCCCTGCCCTGCCTGGCTGGTCTGGCCTTGCACACGTGCGCCTCTGCAGCCCAGGCCCCCCAATGCCGGCCTGCAACCCTGCTCCCCACCGGCGGCCCATGCCCTGCACCCTGTGCCCAAAGCAGCTCAGCTGCTCCTGACTCCCGCTGGCAGGGGCCCTCCCTGAGCCACCCAAAAGCTAGAGGAAATAGGAGCCCAGGAAGCTCCCCCACCCTCACCCGCCATGCTCCCCACAAGCCCTGGGCCACTGGCATCAGGGGGACCGCAGCTGTCTGCACCCTGAGCCCCAGCCCAGCCCCGTCTCAAGGCCCAGCCCCACGCTGGTTGATATTTTGCAACATGATAATTGGCACACTGATTTTCAGTTGCAGTACGTACGGTGGCATCCTTGGCAGATCGAGTGAATTCCAAAATTCTGTTGGATAATTAACCACTTCATCTGCTTCCACAACAGTGTTGACAGACTTGTATGTGACTGCCTGGCTTTGAATGTTAGGCTGAATAATATTGTTAAGTTCATAGTGTGTGTTGCTTTTACATCCAACAGATGGTGCTGTTTTTCAAAAACATGTTTTTACCCATTTTTTCAAAAACATGTTTTTACCTATCATAGGTGTGAAAAAACATACATGTATTTGAATGCAACGTTGTGTCAAAATTTCAAAGCAATCAGTGAAGAACTTTCAGAGATTTGAGATTTTGAAGAAACGAACATTTGCATTTTTATTTATATAGATTGGTTTCTTTCTCTTCTTAAGGGAATTGCAAAACCAGCCATTATTCACAGCATCTATTAAGGTGAAAATCTTTTTGTACTCGGATGTGTTAGACATATACGTCAGTTGGCACTTATGTTGACATGATGGGAAGTTCCCAAGTCCCCTGCAGTCTGGTTTGTGTGTTGTCAATAACCCTGAAGATTGTGAAGCGGCATCTTGAAAATATATTCTCTTTTCTGCCTATTCCAAGTTACCCAGGGACACAGAGGAAGAATGCACATGGAAGCTCAACTCTCTAATCTAGAAATGGGACTATTTAAAAAGTTCCATCTAATCTAATAAAAGAATAATATGCAAATTGACCCTCACTCTGTTATATCTAAGCCACGCCCACAAGCCAAGCCACACTCACCAGCCAATCAGAGTGGCTGCATGCAAATTAACCCAGCCAAGATGGCACTGGCAGCTACAGAGCCAGAGCAAACAGGAGGCTTCCATTGCACCAGCGATGGAGTTGAAACTGCCTGCCTAGGCCGGCTGGGCCTCTGCTCAAGACAACCAAGTTTCAATTATAGAAGATAAACCCCAGAAACCTGATTCTAGCCAGCCTTGCTAGGATTTTGGGTCAATGAGAGCTGTGGGAAGCCTGAAAATGACCCTCAGCCCCTCACCCAGGCTGCCCAGGCATGCCAGCAGGTGGACATCCCCTGAGGGGTCCCAGACTGCAAGAGGGCACAGGCCGGGCTGAGGGATCCCCCGAGTGCACAAATTTTTGTGCACCGGGCCCCTAGTTTCCTTATAATTTTGAGGATTGTTGAATCATGTTCAGAAAGTTAGAAATATAGTTACTGGAATCCCTATGACAAAGTCCGTGTTTCTTTGTCTTCTTGCTTATTTTTGACAGGAACACTGACAAATTAAAACATCAGTAGTCAACAGGAATTTTGAACAACTGAGTGATAAGAATTTACTTGTGTTTTCTCAACACAGTTCTATAAATAGTGGAATCTTTGATGACTTCTCTTTTCCACATAAATGGGTCAAATTTTTTTCTGTTTCTCTACAATAAAATGGCAGGTGAAAATTGGTTTTACTTAGGTTTACGGAAGATAAATGTATGCATTATCATTTCAAGAATTTCATAAATTAGTTGATCTTAGGTGAGGGATTTTAGATAGTTTCCTGCCCAGTAAAAAAACTACCAATGGTAATTTCCTGAATTTGCAATGATAATATTCAGAATGAATCGTTTTATTTCCTTTTCTGTATTCAGATGTCTTGTAATCAAGTAATGCGCCTCCTGGAGTCTACATTTTATGGCCCAGTTCATCATCATTCCTGTTAAGGAAAGGTTTTTATCCCTGTCTGGTGACCCTGGACATTTCTCAGCCACCAGGTGGCAGAGTCTCCTTGGGTTAGATTGAATATTGCATTTTTCTACTGATTGCCAACTGTTGTTTATAGCTAATCTGAGTGGCCATCAAACCTTTTACTCGTGTGCCCCTAAAATGAATTTGAAAACATATGCACCTCCACAAACTTTTAAGTTCATGTAAAAATTACTCAGCAAAAGTTTAGATAACAAAAGAGATATGACTTCTGACATGCTGTAAATACCAAATTTTAAAATACAATCGTTAATGTCATTCTTCTGAATGAATCAAACTGAATGCAAAGCGCTGTAGATATTTGCATATATTTTTTTAAAATTCCAAAATGAGCTTATTATTCACAGTTGGATACTTTATATCACTCCTTTTCCTCCTTGACAGCTGTTTCCCATTTTATTGCCTCTACAGAATTTCACACTAATATTGTTTCATGCCTAAAAGCTTTGATCACCACTGTTCTACTCTGCAACAAGTGTATAAATGGCATTAAAGGTTTTGAATTTCCTGTGACCATAGGTTCTAAGTGTCAAATTTTTATATTGATAAATAATATATGTTAGTATATCTCCCTAAATTTGCCCAGTATATGTTTATTCTTTCAGTTATTTGGAAAATCTGAAAAACATAAAAAGAAAAATGACCCTTAACCATAACACTTAAATAATGCTTAGAGAGAATAAATAATATATGGCAACCCCTCTTGTGCTTATCTCTTACCAGTTTGCCCAGATACTTCCTTTTAAGTAGTTGATGCCCATTCTTCCATGGTTTTTCTAAGTTTATAAAGATTTATTTATATCTTTAAAATTTGGAGCACAAAATATAAAGGTGCTTCCTATATTGCCTTTTAAGAGATTCTTTCCTAGCATCAAAAACACAGTGGCATTTGTGCGTATATACACAACTCTCTCTCTCTCTCTCTCTCTCTCTCTCTCTCTCTCAAATATATACTAGTACAGACATATAAGCACATTTTAGATGAGGGAAAAGGACCACATTTTCTTTATTTTTTAATATATATTTTTACTGATTTCAGAGAAAAAGGGAGAGAGAAATAGAAACATAAAACGATAAGAGAGGATCATTGATTGGCTGCCTCCTACATGCCTCACAGTAGGGATGGAGCCTGCAACCTGGGCATGTGCCCTGACAGGGAAGCGAACCATGACCTTCTGGTTCATAGGTTGATGCTCAACCACTGAATCTCACCAGTCCGGCAGGACCACATTTAAAAAAAATCATCCTGAAATATGATATTGCTAACGTTCAGAGTTAACCCCTCGGGAGTTTAGGAAAACACTTCTCCACAAGACCACCCTTACTTCTGACACCAACTGCACATTCTGGGATGTTCCCCAAACCACCCCCAAGTTTGATAATTTGCTAGCAGGACTCAGAATATACTGAAAGCTATAATATTCTCAAGGTTTATTATAGGGAAAGGATACAGATTAAAATCAGCCAAGGGAGGAAGTGCCTAGGGAAGGAAGAAGCCAGGAAAAGACTGAATTCGGAGCCTCCATTGTCTGCTCCCCATGAAGTCTCAGATGTGTTTTCTTGGTACCTGTGTGTAACGGATGGAACATGGCCAGCCGGGGGAGTTCACCTGAGCCTTGTGACTCTGAGTTTTTATTAAGGTTCCCTCACAGAGGCATGATTTGCTGCTTATGAAACTAATCTCAGTCTCTAGCCCCTGTGGTCAGCTGAGACTGTGCAACCTACAGCCTCTACCCAATGTCACATTGCTGGTCTGTCTGATGTGGTTAGCCCTTACCTTAAATACTATTTGGATTCATAGACTACAAGCATAACCCAAGGCTTCCAGGTAAACAAAGACATCCCAAGGGCTTGGTGGTTACCCCCCCAACATTGAGGACAAAGGGCACACACCTCTTTTGGGATAAGGTCCAATTCTTTGCTGTACAGATACACATATGTGTAATAAAATGCTTGCATTTGAAATATACGTTTCAATGAGTTTTGGCAAATGTGTACATCTGTGTAGCCACCACCACAATCAAGATGAAGGACATTCTTATCACTCCAGAAAGTTCCCTCATGTTCCTAATCTTCCTTTTCTAGAATTTCGTAGACGTAGCCAATGGAATCATACAGTCTGTACTTTTCACTCAATAGCTTTATGAGATTACTAGAGGGCCCAGTGCACGAAATTCGTGCACAGATGGAGTCCCTCAGCCTGGCCGGCAATCAGGACTGATCAGGGCCCCGAAGGCCCCAGCGGGGTCAGGAGAGGAGGCGATTGTTGCCAGGCTGGGCACGGAAGGAATGGAAGCTGGACAAGGCCATCATTGGCCCAGCCACTGTGTGTTCCCCGCCTTCTCCCCCTCCTTCCCTTGTCACTGCAGCGGGTGGGCAGCAGGCCGATCAAGGCCTGCCGATCGGGAGGAGGAACAGAGCAGAGGAGGTTGGCTGCCAGCCCCAAGGGAGCCGGCTTTCAGCCACCCTACAAAAGGGGCCATGTCTACCGCCAACAAACCCTGGTTTCCCGTCCCAGCCCAGGGCCAGGCCTGATCAAGTGATCAGGGCCTGCCAGCTGGTGGGAGGGACCACGGGAGGTTGGCTGGCTGTAGGAGGTTGGCTGTGCGCACTGACCACTACGGGGCAGCTCCTGTGTTGATTGTCTTTCCCCTGGTGGTCAGTGCACATCATAGCGACTGGTCATTCCATCGTAATGGTTGCTTCGGCTTTTATATCTATAGATAGTGTTTTGGTAGTTTGCTAGTGCTGGGTGGTATTCCGCACTATGTATGTACCACAATCTGTCGAGCCATTCATCTGTTAATGAACATGCTAACATTTCCAGTTTGGGATTATTATGAACAAAGCTGCTAGTCTTTATGTATATAGATCTTTCTGTAGTCAAATGCTTTCCTTCTTGGGGCGTCAATACCTAGGAGTAGAATTACTGGTTTGGTGTTAAGCACTTATAAGAAACTTCCAGACTGTTCTCCAAAATGGTTGCAATATTTCCCACCAACTTAGTGTTGTCAGTCTTCCTAATTTTAGCCATTATAATGGGTGTCTAGAGTAGTTACTCATTGTGATTTTAGTTTGCATTTTCCTGGTGACTTAGGATGTTGAACATCTTTTTATGCATTTTTTGGCCATTCATACATCTTGTTTTGTGAATCTTATAGAATCTTTTGCCCAGTTTTAATTGTGTTGTCTGTCTTTGTACTAAGTTGTTATGGTTCTTTATATATTTTGGATAAAAGTTCTTTTCTTGACATACATGTTTGTGGCTTGATTTTTTATTTCTCAATAATATCTTTTGAATAGTAGAAGTTTTAATTTTGATGAAACTGAGAAGACCACAATTTTAAATAATGCTGTGAACTCCAAATATTTTTATGACTATTTTGCTGCCATCCAAAAATTATACAAATGTTTTACTCAACTGACAACTGATGAAACTCAGGGAAGTATCCACTTATTGAAGGCTTTTTCTAAAATGAAGCAAGGTAGTATTTATGGTAATATTATATAGTATCCCATATGCCATCATCAACAAAGTCCTTCTTTAGTAGAAAGGGTGGGTACTTTATACGTATTAATTCTGCCTCTGATTCTATTTTTTCTTGACATAACAGACATATAAAGACTATTCAGGAAACTTAATGGTAATAATACTCGTGTTTTTTTGGGGGGCTGCTATGTTCCAGGCATTGGGGTAAAATAGTTAATACTCATGGTGATTCTGTGATGTAAACATTTTGTCCCCATTATTCATATATTCAGGTGAGGAAAGTGAGGCCCAGAGAAATTAAATATCTTGACCAAGACCACACAACTAGTAAGTAGCTGAGTTGGGATTCCAAGCTAAGTTTGTCAGCTCTAAAACTCATGCTCTTCATTAATGTTCTGTACACACTCTGGACTCATTTTAGATACTGTATATTGAATACAGATTTTTGGCAGGTCGGAAAGGAGCAGGAGCTAGGGAGAGTGGATGTAAAAAAGAGATTATGTTTGGGACTTTTCTTGGCAAGGGCTGTTCATGCTTCTCGCTCCTAATCCCTTACACAGACTGGGTTACTTCATAGCTGGTTCAGGGTAGTCAAGCCAAACTGGACCAACATAACTATAAATCTGGAAGCATAACTACTTCAGATCACCTAACCAGTTAGCAGGCTAGTCAGCTTACCACATGCCTCTGCCAGCATTTCATAAGATCCTCCTTTTGAGGAAGAATATTAGAAAGTGACTTCCTCAAATCCTGAACACAGGCTTATAATTTTATTAATGCATGTAATCAGTACTCGTGTTGGTACCGCTTATGTCAGATCTCTTTTTAAAAAATATATATTTTATTGATTTTTCACAGAGTGGAAGAGAGAGGGATAGAGAGTTAGAAATGTTGATGAGAGAGAAACATCGATCAGCTGCCTCCTGCACACTCCCCACTGGTGATATGCTGGCAACCAAGATACATGCCCTTGGCCGGAATCGAACCTGGGACCCTTGAGTCTGCAGGCCGATGCTCCATCCACTGAGCCAAACCGGTTAGGGCAGATCTCTTAATTGGAACTTTATCCTAGTGATGAACTCTCCTTATACTCAACGCCCTTCTGAAATCTTCAGTACACTGCTATTTTCCAATGTGGCAGATGTGGAACTCCCTTGGTTTACTTAAGCTGTAAGTTGGGACATTGGCCAACTCACATTATGAGTTACACATTCTACTAATACCTTTTGTTCTACTTGATGGCTTGTGCCTCTGTCATTTGTACAGAAAAGATGAAGTGCTCTGTAGGATCAGTAGATTATAATATAATCAGAAAATGGATTGGCTGTTGTGTAATTCTACTGAATTCTAAGTTTTGAGATTTTCTTTTATTATAGTTGTGTTGCATTTGAAAATTCAAATGATCTTGATAATTCAGACCAAGATGAATTATGAGATTATATAATCTATTACAATATACACTTACTAATAAAAGGACAAATTTACATTTCTCCCTTTCTTTAAGAATCAACAGCTGTAACAATAATTTAGTTTTAGAATGAATTGGAATACTATTAAAGTGAATCGGGGAAGGACGAACCAAGTGGGAGAGGAAGTGATAGTAATATTTGGTTAGCAACAGGTTGTTTTCAACTAAGGAAAAGAAGAACCCTAATACACAGCCAAGGCTCTATTTTTTTTAATTGGAAAATATTTATGACGATTAAAATAGAATTTCTTTCCCTTTTACCATCAACAATGGCAGGATATGAGATCTACGATTTTCTGAGATCTTGTCCCATTTAAACTCCTAAATTGTTTCTTATTTTTAAACCTGAAAAACACTAAAACACCTTTCTCTTAAATCTAGCGTCATGTTCCGATTTGTTCTAATCATCCTACAATCTGCTACCTGATCATTTGAAGGTAATCGGCATCTAGCATCAAAGGTCTACCAATATTAATACACAGAGATTAAGGCATCGGTTCAGTCAGTCAAACACTGAGTTGGTTTAGATATTTGGTTTTCCTGACCAACGTATCAGGGCTTCAAAGAATTACTCTAATTTTTTTTAGTATCTAACTTACTATCAGATAGGAATTCCGTCTCCCTATAAAGTTCTTATACTCATTTTAATGTTGCCATTTAGAATTAAGGCCTTGATAAGAAGTAAGGCCTTGATAATCATAAAAACATTCCAGAGAATGTTTCCTATATATTTGAGGAACATTTAAAAAAATTACCACAGCAATGTCTTTCTCTTTCGCTGAACCCAACCTCCCGCCCTCCAAAACCCCTGCTGAAAGGGTTCCCTAGGTCTGTGTGTGTGTTCCCTAAGTAAGAACGGACTCATGAGAAGGAATAGGTACCGGGGGCAGGAAAAACCAGATGAGTTACAGATAGAAAAAAGGAAGTCATTTAAAATTATGTACTAAAAAAGGAGAGGAGACCTCTAAAACAGTAAACCCTGTTTCTCTGGAATCTTATTTTCAATGCATTTCATAAAATTCCATCTTATAGTATTCTGTGAAGTAAGTGGACAGTTAGTATTCTTTTTGGTATTTGAGGAATAAGATCACAAGGAGGTAAAATACCCCAGAAGCAGTTCAGGGAACCCACGCCTGGTACTGTGTGCATGCTCCGCTCTGCCTGTGGCACTCTGCCTGGTGGATGGAGGGAGCCATCCCACCCACAGGGGTTAGCGGGGCAGCCGAGACGGGGCCATGGCACAGAATAGCGCAGGCATCACTCGGCGTCAGGCACAGAAAGAGAACAACTAATGGGTAAGAAGAGTCCAGTGATATTGATCGGTGGCTCCCCAGGGCTGAATTCAAAACATGTTGTGCTGTCTCCTGGGCGCCCCGATTTGACAGGAAGGGCAAAGGACAACTGGAACAATGTGGGGTGGGCGGGTGAGACCTCCGTGCATTGTCCTCCACGTGGGAATGGAGAGCTCAGAGTGCCGGGGATCTCGACAAGGCTCCCTGCCAGGAGCAGCCTCTTGTTTCTGAGCAGAAACGGAACACCCGGTGCTGCTGGGGTGGTTAAGAGTGTGAGGAGGGCACCCTGGGACCAGGGGAGAGATTTTTATGGAAGAGGACCGTTGTCCTTAATGGGAAGAAAATAGGAGAAGGAAGTGAGGAGACTCCAAAGGAAAGGACAAGACTTAAAAGTCAGAAAAGCACTTCAACACAGGCTAAATGAAAACGAAATAGAAGCGGCCCTGGGTCACTAGGAAACACCAAATTGGGAGGCAGGAGGTCTGCAGTAGAAAGAATAAGCTGAATTGTATGGAGAAATTAGACACAACCAATATGTACGTTCGTAAGGGGTTGGTTTTATAAATTATGGTGCATAGATAGAATAGAATACCACAGGCTCTTAAAAAGAATTAAGTATACAAACGCTAGCACAGATAGCCAAGATCAATGTAGTGAAAAATAAAACGACAATACTTTTCCAATATAATGTGAAATGGAAAAACATCTGGAGGTTGAAGCATCAAGCAGCCAAAGGTAGTTATTTCTGGGGGAGGAAGGGAATAATTGTTATGGGATGGGGTATATTTTATATTATGCATTTTTGTGTATTCAAAATTTTTTTTATAAAACTCATAATTTCCATTATGTATTGGAGAAAAAAATGAACAAATACAGAAGTAAATTATGCTGCAAAGAAGAAATAATATTTACATATGAAGTTGAAAAGTGAAAAATTTATTATTTGCAATACATTGAGGTGTGTATATAACTATACCTATACCTAATGTTTTTTATCTATGAAATGTCGATCCCAAAGTAAAAGTTTTATTTTCATTTAAAAATATTAGTTTAAAATGACAAAAGTGGTATTTTAAAAAAGTGTTGACTTTAAATGTGTTCTGTATTATACTGTATTTGCTGTAAAACAGAATATTAAACATAGTTCATAACAACAACATGACTTACCTAAGGATGTAATTAATATTTTTTCAATTATTTCACATTTTCTTTGAATTAACATGAATCATCCCCTTCAGCTCTTCTGCTATGTTTTGTAAATCTCATAAAATGTTTATTGTTTTTAATTTAAAGGCAGTCCTTCCCACGAGAGACTCACAAAGCCCTAAGCAGAAAGTGAGAGCAAGAATATTTTTACAAATATATTAAAATACACTGAACAGAATAGTTTAAGTCAGGTTTGTAGAAAACAGCAGGATTTGGAAGCTAACTGGCTTGCAACTGTCGATCCACACAGATGGAACTAATTGCCCTAACTGTTGCATTAACTCGATTGGGTTACATAAGAAAAAACAGAGCAATGACCATCATTTCACCTGGGGGTTAGGGTGTGCTTCCACTTAGCGCTGAGAAAAACCTCCCATGTGTTTCCAAACCGAGGCTCTGCCTAGTAGTGCATTGTCAAATCTCAGCCATTTGTACCAAAAAAGACTGAGAAGAAAAAGTGCAAATCCTTTGTGGTGTTCAAAATGACACAGGAGTGTACTGCAGTTTGTTTGCATGTTGCGGCCAGATCAGAGTTCTGGTTCACAGGGTTTCCTCAAACCGTCCACTCGCAGAAGGCTGGGGCTCCCACGTCCCAAGCTGATACAGGCATAACGCTAACTTGCCTACGATGAAAACGCTCACACGGGGGCTTTAAATACGACTCCGGGAAGCTGTGAGGGCCTGAATCATCCACTTCAGCTGGAAGCAAAGTAAAGCTTCAAAGACATCCCCCCCTCCCAGTATTGTAAAATAGGGGAGCCCAGGCAGAGCCGACTTCCGGGGTCAGGACGAGGACGTCAGCGCGGCGGGACCAGGAGCACTCAGGCCGCCAGGCTGAGGTCCTGGGGCACCCAGTGGGGAGACACATCCTTGGAGAGAGATGCTGGTTGTCAACCACCCAGGCTGCCTTGAGCTGCGAGGACACCTCTGAGCAGACACCTCTAGGGTAAGGTGACCAGACGTCCCGCTTTTCGGGGGACAGTCCCGATTTTTAGCAATTTGTCCCGCGTCCCAGGGCGTTTTAAAAAAGTCCCGATTTTTGGAAAGAATGCTCGACAAGCTAGGGAACGGGAAGGGAATATTCGGTTTTCGGCAGCCAAGCGATCAATGGCGCCCCACTTTACCAGCGTTAACATCTGGTCGCCTTACTCTAGGGTGCTGGTTCACCCACAGGGAGTAAGCCACAGCGCGGCTGCGGGGCCACCTGCCTCCTCCAAGGGGCCCAGGGTCCAGGGCTCCTCCGCCCGAGTTCCCCCCACCAAGGTCAGCAAGTGAGGTCCCGAGTTCCCAGCATGCCCTGCTCCTGCTCTCCCCACCACCCCGCCCTACTCCTATCCTGGCATGTCCCCACACCTTCCCGGCATGCCCTGCTCCTTTCCGGGCTTGTCCCTGCACCTTCCCGGCATGCCCTACTCCTATCCTGGCTTGTCCCCTGCCGGCATGCCCTGCTCCTATCCCGACATGCCCTGCTCCTATGCCTGCACGCCCTGCTCCTATCCCGGCATGCCCTGCTCCTATCCCGGCATGCACTGCTCCTATCCCGGCATGCACTGCTCCTATCCTGGCTTGTCCCTGCAGCTTCCCGGCATGCCCCGCGCCGCTCCCACAGCGGCTCTCAGGCCTGGAGGGCGTCCTCTGCCGTTTAGTCCCAGGGCCCCGGGCCTTGGCTCGGGAAGGGGTTGGTGTGCGGTGGCCGCACTTCTTCCAGGTGAGTCGCGCCCAGTTCCTCCCTAGCTTCCTCCCACGGGGCTCATGGTGCCGTTGGGACCCCGAAAACCAGCGGCCCGGGGCCCGCCCGCTGGGAGCAGGCCTGTTTCCCACGGTCAGCCACGCTCGGCCAGGCGTTGGGAGAACCCCTGCTCCGACCAGGCAGCTCCGCCTCGTCCTGTTACCTTCCGCGGCCCCGTCTTGGCGGCTATTGATTGTTGAACTGCTTGTTGCCCAGTCGCTCAGATTAAATCATGTAGAACCGCGCGTTAGTCTGTCTGGAGGAGCAGGGAATGCAAAGGGGCGCGAGCAAACGAGCCAGCCCCTCTTTTCAGCAGGAGAAGGAGCTTCCTCCTCTTTCAGCGCCGGGTCTAGGCGGATGCAAACTGTACCCACGTGTATTGTCAAAATTAGGAACGCCTGACAGCGAGAGACTTGCACAGGACAGCTTTATATGGTTCCTAGAGGCCCGGTGCATGACATCCGTGCTCGGTGGGGTGGGATGGGGGAGTCCCTCAGCCTGACCTGTGCCCTCTCGCAGTCTGGGACCCCTCGCGGGGTGTCCTGCAGGCTTAACCTGGTAGTTGGACATCCCCCGGGGTCCTTAGTGCTGCCTCAGAAGCAGGAGAGGCTCCTGCCATCACTGCTGTGCTCCTCAGCTCTGAGCCCGGCTTCTGGCTGAGTGGCACTGTGTTGAGAGTCTGCCCCCTGGTGGTCAGTGTGCGTCATAGCAACCGGTCCTTCTGCTGTTCAGTCAGTTTGCATATTAGGGTCTTATTATACAGGACTAGGGGCCCGGTGCACAAAAATTTGTGCACTCGGGGTGCAGGGAGTCCCTCAGCCCGGCCTGTGCCCTCTCACAGTCTGGGACCCCTCAGTGGATGTCCTATGATGGCCCCAGTCTGCCAGGCGCCTTCTGTGTGCGTGTGTGTGTGTGTATGTGTGTGTGTCACCACGAGGGACCTGCCCCCAGCCGCATCTGAGGCTCGGAACAGTCCTCCTGTGTGTGTCTACCTGC
>PVJC01030314.1:0-21267 GCA_004026665.1 Murina feae | reverse complement strand
CCCTCAGACCCCCAGCCACCCAGGGCCACCTGAGGCTCAGGTAACCAGGGCTAGCCGAGGCTTGTACTGCTGGCAGTGGCAGTGGTAGCAGCAGAGGTGTGATGCGGGCATCACCTTCCCCTGATTGCCAGGTTGCCTCTCACCCCTGAGGGCTCCTAGACTGTGAGTGGGGGCAGGCCAGACTGAGGGACCCCTCCCCTCCAGTATATGAGTTTTTATGCACTGGGAGTCTAGTTTAATTATCCCATCTAATAAAAGAGTAATATGCAAATAGGTGTCACTCCATGACAAAGATGGTTGCCCCAATGGCCACAAGATGGGGGTGGCCATGGCCACAAGGTGGCGATGCCCATAGCCACTTCCTATCTAATAAAAGAGTAATATGCAAATTAGCACTACTCCATCACAAAGATGGCCACCCCCATAGCCACAACATGGTGGTGCCCAGTCCTGCTCTGCTCCACCACTGAAGTGGTCAGGCCTGTTATCCAGGCAGGTGGCAGAAGAAGCGGGGAGCCTGAGGGGTGAGGAGGTGATCAGAGGGGGCTGGGGGTCCCCTGCCCAAGCCAGAGGCCTCAGGCATGGGCAAGGGCAGAGATCGCAGGAGCCTGGGTTCTGCAGAGCCAGCAATCAGAGGGGCAGGGGTGGAGCTTGTGATCACAGGGGTCTGGGCACTGGTGGAGCCAGCAAAGCAGGGGTCTGGGGGTCCCCTACCCAGGCCTGCAGCCTTGGCCAGAAGCTGCCAGTGGGGCAAGGGCAGAACTGGCGATGGCAGGGGGAAGGATCAGAGCCTGTAATCACAGAGGCCTGGGCTCTGTGAAGTTGGCAATCAGAGGAGTTTAGGGGTCCCCTGTCCAGGCATGCATCTTTAGCCAGAGGTTACAGGCCTGGGCAGGGGTGGAGTTCGGATTGAAGGGGCAGGGGTGGAGCCAGTGATTGGAGTGAACTTCAGAGGAAACACCTTTTCTTACCACTCATTGACTAAGCTCCCTGTATGCCACTGGTAATATTCTTAGTAACTCGGGTACTAAGAATCCCTAAAAGTGATGTAGGGTTTATCCATCACACTCCTGGAGAAAAAAATGAAGGTCCACTGCTGGAGGGCTAAGAAATGTCATATCCTGCCCTAGTCGGTTTGGCTCAGTGCATAATACCTCAGCTTTCTGACTGCAGGGTGCGGGTTCAATTCTGACCAAGGGCATGTACCTAGGTTGCAGGATCCTCCCTGGCTGGGGCCCAGGTCAGGGCATATGCAGAGGCAACCAATCAAAGTGTTCCTCCCACTTTGACATTTCTTTCTGTTTTTCCCTTCTCTACCACATTCTCCTAAAATCAATAGAAACATATCCTCAGGTGAGGATAAAAAAGAAAGAAAGAAAGAAATGTCATATCCTATGAAAGACACATCTTGAAAATGCCTAAAGAAAGTTGTCATTTTTTCATGGTGAAGGGACTGGAGTCAGTGTTGATAAAAACACACCTCAGTGGCTGTGGTGACTGGCAGTGGCTGCAGCAGCGGGGTGATGGGGCTGGTGGCTTCCCCTGATTAGCTTGGTTGCCTCCCATACAGGGAGGCCAGAGTTTGACTTAGGCCCACTCCCCAAGGGGATTAGTGAGTGGGCCTAAGCTGTTGGTAGGACACCCCCTGAGGGCTCCCAATATGTGAGAGAGGGCAGGCTGGGCTGAGGAACCTCCCCCCAGTCTATGAATTTCGGGCACGGAGCCCCTACTAATAATATAAAAAGATAATGGCTCAGTACATTTCCCAAGATTATGAAAGCCTTATCTTTGGCTTCTTATCATTCCTTATGACTGAAGGCACTGCTACTAAGATGACTCTAAGAAAGATATTTATATATAACTTTATCATTTTAGTAAGTAGAGGTTGGGACACAATGAAGAGAAATATGTAAGATTAATATTTCACTGCATTTTCTAAATAATGACAATTTTTTAAAAATTAGTCCATTGACAATGTAAAATAGCTGCACCGCTTGGATAGTGTTTGCTGGCAAAATAAAGTAACTTAATGTGTTACTTTTCAATCGCCTGCAATGTTATGATATAAACAGCTTTAATGTATGCTTTCTTTTTATGACCTGTAAATTTGCTAAATGCAATGCCATATATTCTCTTGTTAGTATCTAATAACCTGCCAGTTAAGGGTCTGAACATTTCATTCAGATCAACAGTTCCCGAGCAATTTGCATAAATTGTGGGCAATTTGATTTTTCTTGCAGAAGAAGTACTCTTAAACACTCTGTTTGTAAAAGATATGCTACACTAGCATTCTGTAATATAGAAGTTTAAAGCCCCTGCATAGGAAGCAATGACTCTTTCTAAGAAACATAATATAGATATATTTATTGAAGTAATGAAATCAAGATTCCACTAAGTTTGCTATGTACTCTTTTAAAATACTTAAAGGAATTGTTCCCTCTCTCTTGAATTCACTTTATGACCTTGAAAATGAATAGTCCAACCAAATTCCTTACCATTCTCAGAATGACATGCTCACTAGCACTGTCCATTACTATGTTTTCTTCTAGCTTCCTTCCACAAGCATTACTTCTCCCACGGATATATGGTATTTTCATTTCCTAATGAATTTGAGACCCTAGGTAAGCAATTACCCGATTTTGTAAAACTATGTGACTAGGTAAAGTCCACTTTGGCTTTTTGGAAGATACAATACATCACCATGATAAACTAGCAGTGTTGTCTAATCCCAAAGTAACCATTCAGTTTCCCTATTCTATTCATAAGCTAAATGATGAGAATGAAAGCATTTCCAGTCATAAGTGTAGGAAATATTATCAGCAAAATGATGCTGGGAATGCTATGCTTCACGGGCACATGTTTGAATGCATCTCAGTCAGTGTAATTGAATTTTACTGTCTGCAGTTTACTGCCTATCTTTAAATGATGAAGGTCCATTACCCCTAAAAGTATTTCCAACTTCAGCTGTAGCATATCCTTATTAAAACTCATAATTGTGTGCTTATTACACTATATCCTTGAATGTCTATTATTGTAGTCAGTGCAATATCTGGGCCTGCAGCTTGTCACATCCTATTTGCTGTTGGCAGGACCACACATCACTCAGCTTAAAGTGTTTATTTTCCATGGCATATTTCTAAATATGCTATTTTTTTTAGTCTTGGTTGTGAGTGTCTTTAATTACTTATTAATTTTTTGAATTTTGTTTTAAACAAGTTTTCTGGTCAAACTCTTGGTTTTGAAATGGGGAAAATAAAATCTGTATGGATTTATTTTGTTCTTATAGAAAAACTATCTAATCTAATAAAAGAGTAATATGCAAATTGACTCTCACTCCGTTACACCTAAGCCACGCCCACCAGCCAAGCCATGCCTATAATTCAATCAGAGTGGCTGTATGCAAATTAACCCAGCCAAGATGACACCTGGCAGCCATGGAGCTAGAGCAAACAGGAGGCTCTCATTGCACCAGCAGTGGAGGAAACTGCCTGCCTAGGCCACTCAAGGCAACAAAGTTTCCATTATAGAAGCCACAGAGCTGAAGCAGACAGGAGGCTTTGTTGCCTGCATAGGCCTCTGCTCAAGGCAACAAAATTTCAGTTATAGAAGATAAATAAACCCCAGAAACCTGATTCCATCCAGTCTCCCTGAGACATTGGGTTAGTGGGAGCTGTGGGCAGCCTAAAAATGGCCCTCAGCCCCTCACCAAGACTGGCCAGGCACCCCAGTAGGGACCAAACCCTGAAGGGACTGTGGGCAGCCTGAAAACAGCCCTCAGCCCCTCACCTAGGCTGGCCAGGCACGCCAGCAGGTGGACATTCCCCGAGGGGTCCCAGACTGTGAGAGGGCACAAGCTAGGCTGTGCACTCGGCCCCTAGTTCAAATAGTAAATGTAAACCACATCCTGAAAGGTAAACTGTTAATGAAAGGAAACTCTGTATGGAAAGAAATACAAAGCAATTAGGCTATAAATTAATGTTTCAAAAATAAGGTAAGAAAATAACATCCTGTGTTATTAAGAAACTTTCATGTGTGTTTTATAACATCTATACTACTGCTTGTTTCATTTAATGCCCTGGTGGTATGTGAATTTGTGTTATCAGGAAAGGCTTTTAAAAAATCTCTACAAATACATTGTTCATTTGAAAACCTCAGTCAATTTTGTATGTGGAAGTAAAATTCTGGCTCTAGTGCCAGAATAACAAGATGTATCTGAACTTTTTTTTTCTACTCTGCGTGCCTTTGGGTACAACACATAATTTTTCTGAACCTTGGGGTCCTAAGTTTTCAAATGAGGAAAATAATAGAACTGTTGGTGTTTTCCAGCTGCACAAAAGCATCTTTGATATCTAGCTTCATTATTCAGTATTAAACAAGATGGGCTGATTGGAAATACTGGTTGGGTGGAAACTCTGAGGAGTGTTCTGAACTTCTGAATAAGATGGAGTGCTCCTGTTGTGACCTTATTGAAGGGCATTATTTTCTAGTTTTAAAACTAAAAGTCTTGATCTTGTATGCTGTGCATATTACAATATTGCTATGGGGCTCAGGCTACATTTTTATTTGAATACAACTGCCATTATTTTCCTTGACTCTTCTTTATTTTTACCCTTTCTGAATTGTTGCTTTTTAGATTTGAATAACTAAGTATTAGTCTTTGTGTTTTCATTTTGGCAGTTATCTGACATTGATAGTCACAAATGTGTTTTGTGTGTGTGTGTTTAAAATGTGTTTTTATTTCTTTTGAGAGAGAGAGAGAGAGAGAGAGAGAGAGAGAGAGAGAGAGAGAGAGAGAGATGACGAGAGATAATCACTGGTGAGAGAGAATCACGATTGACTACCTCCTGCACACCCCTACATTAGGAATTGAGCCCACAACCTAGGCATGTGCCCTTACCAGAAATAAACCCTTGATCTCCTGGTTCATAGGTCAACAGTCAGCCACTGAGCTACACCAGCAGGGTAGTCACAAATGTTTTATTTTATTATGCTACCTGCTCTTTTTGAAATGTTCTATTTTGTAGGATGGATGATTAATTCTAGGTGGGATTATCACATATGGTATGACTAAAATTATTTTTAAAAATAAATTCAGTTTAGACAAGTTTTAGATTTACAAAAAGTTATAAAGATAGTACAAAGGTATTTCATAAATCCCATACCCGATTTCTTCTTCTAAAAATATTTTATATTAATATAGTTCATTTGTCACAGGTAATTAAACTACACTGATTATGTTATTATCAACTAAAGTCCCTACATTAGTCATATTCCCATATTTTTAATGTTCTTTTTCTATTTCAGGATCCTTTTCAGGACACATTAAGTCTAGCAGTCATGTCTTCATAGAATCATCTTGGCTGTGAGTTTCTCTGACTTCCCTTATTTCTGATCATCTTGATAGTTTTGAGAATGATTGTAAATAATCGTCGTATATTTTGTAAAATGCTCTCAAATTGAAATTTTAAAAAATGTTTCTTATGATTAGAGTGAAGTGATTTGATCTTAAGAGGACGTTGCAGAGGATAAGTGTCCTAATATCAGGGTACAGAGTATCAAATAACTAACATATGTTACTACACCCTTGATGATCCGGCCGCAGGTAGTGTGCGTGCAGTATCTCTATTCTAAAGTTATTATTTTTCTTCCCTGCCCATATTGTACTTTCATGAAGAAAGTCACTGTGTGCAGCCCACACTTGAGACATGGAGAGCTGTGTTGCCCCCTTTTGGGAGGTGATGTATACACATAAATTGTTTGAAATTGTTCTGCATGGGAAATGTGTCTCTTCTCCATTTTATTTGTTTATTCAATTGCTTATATCAGTGTTAACTCATGGGTATTAATCTTATTATACTTTGGGTTATAATTCAATATGTTATTTCATCTGTTCCTCAAATTGTTCCGGCTTTGGCTATTTGGAGCTCTTTCATTGGTTTCCTGGGTCACTTTCACATACTCTCATCATTGTTGTTATTTTAGGTACTTCTTTCATTTCTAGCACTAAACGCTGTACAAGGTTCATCTATACATTCTCTACTCCAACCCCAGAATCAGTCATTTTTCCAGGGAACCATGATCCTACTTGTTCTGGAGGATGGTATCAATGAGCAAGATTAGAGTGTTTCATTTCTTGTCATCCCTAGGTTTCAATAGTTATGTCTTCTCAGGTGGCAGAACATAGAAACATGTGTGTATGCTAACCAATGTATATACAGAGATCTACAAATGTATCCCTCCATATCAAGATTAGGCTAAATAAGTTCATACTGATGCTTCCTCTCTAACCCATTACATTCATCATTCTAGCCTTCTCCTCTTACTTGCCCTGTCACCTCTAACAGTGAGAAACCTGGTTCTCACAACCCATCATCCATTTAGTTATTTTTTGTAACTAGAGGCCCAGTGCATGAAATTCATGCACTCGGGGAGGGGGGTGTCCCTCAGTCGGGCCTGCACCCTCTCGCAGCCTGGGTACCCTCGGGGGATGTCTGACAGCTGGCTTAGGTCTGCTCCCCAGGGGCCTAACCCAGCAGTCAAACAGCCTTAGTGCTGCCACAGAGGCAGGAGAGGCTCTCACTAATGCCACTGCGCCTCACCAGCCTTGAGCCTGGCTTCTCACTAAGCAGCGCTTCCCTTGTGAGAATGCACTGACCACTAGGGGGCAGCTACTGCATTGAGCATCTGCCCCCTGGTGGTTAGTGCACATCATGGTGACCGGTCGTTCAGTTGTTCAGTCAATTTGCATATTAGTCTTTTATTATATGGGATTCCAGTATACATATATAGTGGTTTAAAAACTGTTAACCCATTCCCCATGGGGGAAAATGTTATCTACTAGAGTACAATGCTTCCGTACAGTTCCTTTTGCTTTTAGTCTTATAATCTCCTCACATTTTTATTGTAATTTAGCTCAGCATTTTTATCCCATTTCCCATAGTGAATCTGTTTTATACATTTTTAATAGAGTGAAATTCTTATGTCATAATATGTATTCCATTCTAGGATCCCATAATATTATAAATGATTTTTCAAATTTTCATACATTAATGTGCAATCTTTCTGTGTTCTATATATTTTCACAAATGGATAATGTCATGTACCAACCCATTACAGTATTATACAGAGTAGTTTCATGACTCTAAAAACATGTTTGACCTATTCAACACATTTGCCTTCCAAATCCCTGGCGACCATTAATTTGTTTACCGTTTCTATAGTTTTGCCTATTGCAGAATGTTGTGTAAATGAAATTATAAATTATATAGCCTTTTCAGAGTGCTACATGCTTTTCATAGCTCCTTACATTTATTTCTTCTTCAGCTAGCAATTTGAAAAAAAAAAAAAAAAGACCAACTTACCCAGCCACTGTGGCTCAGTGGTTGAATGTCAACCCATGTGCCATGTTTCAACTTCTGGTCAGGGCACATGCCTGGGTTGCAGGCTTGATCCCTGTAAGAGGTGTGCAGGAGGCAGCTGATGGGTGTGAGCAGGATCGTGGTAGATAAGTAGGTTTTGATAGTGAAAAGAAGGGGGCACATTTGAATATCTTGCTTGTGGACACTGCACCTAGAGGGGCTGCTCAGTATTTGCATGTACCTGATCAGTAGAGTTGGCGGTCAGGTACACAGTCAATATCTGTGAAAGGAGAATCAATTCCTTAGGGTCAATAACTGCCCCTCCCTCATTGATATGCTTCCTATATTTAGATCCAGTTGTCATAACTTCAACTATTCATTCTTCAACATTCATTTTCATGACCCTTATCACCAAAAGCAAAATGGGATGATTAATCTCATATAGTCAATCAGGTTGGTTAGCCATTTCTCAATCTGTTCTTTTGATAAACAATTCAAAAAGTTGCTGAGCTTTGAGGCATATCCTGTCCTGGTTTTCAACATGGAAAAATATGTTCTTTATTCTTGAATGTTTTTACTAATTTCTATGAAAAATTAAGAGACTGGGGTTCTTTAGCTTATGGAATTATATTACATTGTTTTCTGAAAATCCAAACATGATTTGGTTTTCTCTTCCTTTGGCCGTTCTCCTAAAAACTAATCTTTTTATCATTTGATATGATTCTAAATTATTTATTAAATAATACATTACTTATGATAGCCAAACAATTTTGATAAAAAATTATCAGGAGTATTACATAGAAAATTTAATTTGTGTATTTATCAGCTATTTTCACCCCTCTCCTATCACAAAAGAGAAGATGGGAACTGTGATAAAACATAATATTTTATTTGGTCCCATTAGGTATGATAATTTATAGAATATATACTTATTTTTTAAAATATAGCTTTGGACTGGGCCATAAAAAACATTTCATTATTTATTTGCTTACAATTGAATAATGGAGTCAATTATAAAATTCATAGCGATTTAAGAGATAAGAACTTTAAAATTAAAAGAGTCCTCTGAGGAAGAAAATGATATGGCATAGTTATAATATTTAATGAGGTTACATGATCATTTTTAGCATTTCCACTTGAGGCTAAGAGACATTTGCATCACTAATATTTTACAAATATGTTTTTTAAGGGATAATACTCCCCAATCCCCAAACAGACACTAGGATAGGAATTCACTATGAAGCACTAATTGAACTCTTGAGTATAAAAATGCCATATGTTTTTCAAAGGACTTTTGCGTATTAGCAGAAGAGTAGTCCTACTGTAAAAATATCTTAATTATAAGAAAGGTAGACAGAGCAAGTCCTAAAAAGCCGTTATTGAATTACCCAGAATTCTTTCTGAGCTGATTTTTTTAAAACCTATCTTATAAAGAGTTGATGGTTAAAATTATAGTCCAGAAATGCACATGTTTTAAGATGCTACAAAAATAAAAAGCATAAAAATATTTTAGCACAATTTAATTACTAACTATATCTAGTTATATTTAAGAAAAATATACCAAATATGTTGCATACCACACTTATCAAAACCTTCTCATTAAAAAAGACATAGATCCATAAATTTATTGAATACTTAATATATAACTACCTTTGACCACACACACACCTTTTATTTTTTTTAATTAGTTGTTACATGTTACTTCTACTTACATTGCAAATGCTCTGCTTTCTTTCCATGTACTCTATACTAACTTTCTTTCTTTGTTGACTTTTAGCAAAAAGACTTAACATCAAGCAAAAATCATATACATACATACCTATACATTTAATGTGTATTCCGTTTTTAGAATAATTTTAATAATCCTAACTAATAAAAGCATAATTTTAATAATATTAAAATTAACCATTTCTTCGGGACACCTAAGCCACACCCACCAGTCAATCAGAGCGACTGTATGCAAATTAACCCAGCCAACATGGAGGACGGCACTCAGGGACCTGAGTAAACAGGCAGCATCCACTGTAGCAGGAGTGAAACTGTTTGCGGGCTGCCTGGGTGTCTCTCCACTTCAGGGAACATCATATTTACAACAAATGTCTCAATCCTAGGAGCTGAAGCAAACAGCACACCGGGCCTGACTTCTAATTAAACATTGTTTCATTATAGAAGCCAGAGCTGCAGCAGAGAGGAGGTTTCGTTACTAGGCCCCAGCTTTAAGGAACAATGTATCAATTATAGAAGATAAACAAACCCCAGAAACCTGCGTCCAGCCAGGTTTGCTGGGACATTGGGTAAATGGGAGCTCTGGGCAGCCTGAAATTCTGAAAACAGCCATCACCCACTCACCCATACTGGCCACAACCCAATGGGGTGAGGGACATTACTGGGGGACTTGGCCAGCCTACAAACAGCCATCAGCCCCTCACCCATGCTGGCCACACCCCAGTTGGGTGAGGGACATTACTGGGGGGCTTGGCCAGCCTGCAAACAGCCATCAGCCCCTCACCCAGGCTGACCAGGCACACTAGCAGGTGGACATCCCAGAGGGGTCCCAGACTGTGAGAGGGCACAGGCCGGGTTGATGGACCTTCAGAGTGCAAATTTTTGTGCACCAGGCCCCTAGTTTTTAATAATGCATGTAATACTGAATAAACCATGCAAATAAATTCAACTTCCTGTTGCATTACAATTTTTCATAAATTGTTGCCCTGACTCTGTGCAACATCTGTCTATATCTTTGTCTTTATAATGACTTCATATTTTTAGGTTCCAAGTAAGTCACAAATATCCAAGAAGCCTGGTCGGCAATGCTCAGTGGTTGAGTGTCCACCTATGTATCTAGATGTCACTTTTGATTACTGGCCAGGGCACATGCCTGGGTTGCGGGCTCAATTCCCAGTGTGGGATGTGCAGGAGGTAACATCAATTAATCTCTCTCATTGTGGAATTTTCTATCTCTCCCTCTCCTTTCCTCTCTGAAATCAATAAAATCTACCCTAATAAAAGAGTAATATTGAAATTGATGGTTTCTCCGGGATGCCTAAGCCACGCCCACCAGCCAATCAGAGTGGCTGTATGCAAATTAACTCAGCCAAGATGGAGGCCGGAAGCCGTGGAACTAGATCAAACAGGAGGCTTCCATTGCACCAGGAGTAAACTGTCTGCCTAGACCAGCTGGGCCTCTCTCTGCTCAAGGTAACATAGTTGCAATTATAGAAGCCACAGAGCTGAAGCAAACAGGAGGCTTCCATTGTATCAGCGATGGAGGAAACTGCCTGCCTAGGCCGGCTGGGCCTCTACTAAGGCAACATTGTTTCAATTATAGAAGCCACGGAGCTGAAGCAAACAGGAGGCTTTGTTACCTGCCTAGGCCTCGGCTTAAAACAACAGTGTTTCAATTATAGAAGATAAATAAACCCAGAAACCTGATTCCAGCCAGCTTTGCTGGGATGTTGGGTCAATGAGAGCTGTGAGCAGCCTGAAAGCCTGAAAATGGCCCTCAGCCCCTCACCCAGGCTGCCCAGGCACCCCAGTAGGGACCTGAACCCTAAATGGACTGTGGACAGCCTGAAAGCAACCCTCAGCCCATCTCCCAGGCTGGTTACACCCCAAAGGGGTGAGGGTCCACACTGGGGGGCTTGGCCAGCCTGCAAACAGCCATCAGCCCCTCACCCAGGCTGGCCAGGCACGCCAGCAGATGGACATCCCCTGAGGGGTCCCAGACTGCAAGAGGGCACAGGCCCAGCTGAGGGACCTCCTGAGTGCACTGATTTTTGTGCACCAGGCCCCTAGTATTTTTTATAAAGAAGAGTTTAAAAAATATATCTCTCAAATTTCACAACAATATTCAAAAGAGTATAAAGTTTAGAAGATGTTAGCAGAGTACATGGGAACTACACTCACCTCCTCCCAGGACCAAACTGGAATTACAACTAAAATTTACAACAATCATCCTGAATAACCAACTGAAAACTAGCCGAAGAGAAATCTTATAACCAAGGATTGACAAAAGAATTCACATAGAGACTGGTAGGAATGGTGGAGATACAAAAGGGCTGGCCCCTTTAGAATGCACGGTGGCTGAGATTCTGGTGAGATATTTTAGCTGCAAAGGTTTTCCCCTGAGGAGTGTAGGGTCTCAACCCCATGCAGTGCTCCCAAGCCCAGAGAATCAAAGCCAGGAAGAGGTGCTCTCATAACAAATGGCCTGGAAGATCAGCTGAGATTCTGTGTGTCAGAGAGAGACAAGAGTCTGCTAGAGACACAAGCACCCTCTTTTTTAAAAAAATATATTTTATTGATTTTCCAGAGAGGAAGAGAGAAGTATAGAGAGTCAAAAACATCGATGAGAGAGAAACATTGATCAGCTGCCTCCTACACATTCCTTACTGAGGATGTGCCCGCAACCAGGTACATGCCCTTGACTGGAATCAAACCCGGGACCCTTGAGTCCACAGGCCGACGCCTTATCCACTGAGCCAAACCAGTTAGGGCACAAGCACCCTCTTAAAGGGCCAATGAACAAATTTTCATTTGCAACCATTCACTCTGGTCTCTGGTAAGGGGAGGACAGAATGGATTATAATTGTCTGAGGAGACATTGGGGTTTGTGGCTCCTGGGAGAGAGCTGAAGTGACAGCTGCCCAGGTTCCTGTGCTGAGGCCCTGTCCCACACTGCAGATGCCATCTTTCTTAGGTGGAGCACTGCCCTCATTACAGCAACCGCCTGGGGGAATGCCAAAACCCCACCATCTGCAATCCCTATTGCCCTACCCTGAAGAACTCACACTTCGCTGAGGAGTTAACTGCCTGTAGAGGTCTGGGCAGACTCAGGGATGTCCATGAATGAATTGTGTGACCAGGGGACAGGGCCTTCCCACCTTTCCCCAAGCCTGACCAGCATCTCCCACTCTTTGCTAATCCACTAGCCCCACCCTTCCAATTCCTGGCTGACCCTCCCTGCTAAGCAAGGGCTCCCAGCAGAATCTGGGACAGACTGAGTTGTGTGGCTCTAGTACAGTGAACGTTTTACTATTGCATACCCAACTGGTGCAGAGCCTTCACTTCACACAGCCAAATCTTGGTCTGTTGGGCCTAATAAACTCTACTGGCCACACCTTGATGACTCCCCAAGACCCCACCCCACCGCAAAGGCCTATGGGCACCAGGTGAGTGGCAGCTGGATTTGGTATGCAATAGGACATTTGCTGAGTGGCTTCAAACCCAGGACTGGCACCCAGTTTGAACCTGGGTCAATTTGGTCAACACCACTTGTCCCTGCTGGGTGACTCAATGAGACCCTACCTCATGCAACTCAAGTACCTCTACAGGCTCTCTCAGTGATTGAGCCTAATATGCAGCAGGCAGAGGGAGGCAGGAGGAGGGGCGTCTTGGGTTGCTGTACTCCTCTGACTGACCTGCTCCTGGGCTCAGTGCTGGTGGAAGCTAGCCTTGGTGTGAAACTTGGCCCCTGCCATGCACATCAAGGCCAAGCAGAGGCAGCCACAAACTGTGGCTCACTTTGTAGCACCAAACTGGTTGCCCACGGCCAGCCATATTCTTCTTAAGAGGCCCCAGAACAGACACACCTAGTGACCAGCCTCAGAGAACATCAGAGTTGGATTCAATTAGCTTCACAAACAGCATATTCAATGGGAGATGTCAGACGGCACCAGATGCTGCAGAGGCAAACTCTGTTTCATGTGGTCAACACCTGATCTTCAAGTGAGCCAGCCTGAGGGTGTCCCCATTCACGAACGGGCCAATAGCAATCAAGACTCAGTTACAACAGCAGATCTCACCTCACCCACACAAGGGACATTCCTGGAGTACCCCCAGCTAAGGTGACCAATGAGACTGCACCCCTGGGTCTCACAGGACACCAACTATATAAGGCACCTTAGCAAGACTAGGAGACACAGCAGGTCTTCTTAATATATATAAGGAAAAAAAAAACACAAAAAAATAAGCCAAAATGGGGATACAGAGAAACATGTCCCAAATTAAAGAGGAGGAGGACTCTCCAGAAAGAAATACTAAATGAAATGGAGGCCAACATTATACCAGATAGAGAATTCAAAACATTCCAGGATTACTAAGGTCCACACAGTCTTGGTGGAGTCATCACAATGGATAAGTGTATCAATACACAGATCAAACAAATAGCAAACAGCAGTGTGGTGGCTGCCAGGGGATGAGTTGGGGGTGGGAAGGGTCCTAATATGAGGTGACAGGAGAAAACTTGAGTTTGGTTGGTGGACACATGGTGCTATATACAGATTTTGTAACTTAGAAATCCACACGTGAAACCTATATGTTCATGTTGACCAATGTCAGCCCAATAAACTTTAATTTAAAAAAAATAAATAAATGCTAGTAGAATTTTTTAAAAAATACACAAATCAGTGGAGTTTTTAAGGCATGACCCTCTTTTTCTTTGACATGCTCCCTTCCTTCTGGCAATCTCATCTCATCAGGCTTGTGACTACTTAAACTACCATGAAGTGAATAATGCTGTTTGACTCCTGAGGCTGGGTCCTTAAGTAAGGTGACCAGACGTCCCGCTTTTGGCGGGACAGTCCCAATTTTTAACAGTTTGTCCCGCATCTTGTGGCATTTTAAAAAAGTCCCAATTACTCTTTGTAATATTTTAAGTAATAATAAAAAAAAAAAGAAAGAAAAAAGAAAGAAAAGACCCTCCCTGCCCCTCCCAGGTCAATGGTGTACCGCTTTAAATCTGGTCACCTTAAAGAGGATGTAGTTTCTGTCTTGTGTTGCTATAACACTTGTGATCATGCCTGGAGTCATTTAGTTAGACTAGCCTAAGTCCGCCGTGCTGTATGGAAGCTGAGGCATAGCGAAGCTGCATATATGACTCCTGTTAGCAGCCCAAGCGTTCCAGCCGGGTGCCAGTCCTGGGAGTGAACAAGTGTTGAGGGATATTCTCACTCTTTGTATCTTCCCAGCTATGGCCCCAGACACTGTGGAGTAGAGAAAAGCCACCTCTTCTGCGCCCTGTCCAAATCCCTGTCCCCAGGAACAGGGAGCATAACAAATGACGCCTTTTAAGCTGCTAATTTTGATTAATTTGTTACACAGCAGTAGTAATTTTAACAAATGCTATCTGCCTGAGGAGCACTTTGAGAAAATTTCCTAAGACATTGCAGGCTGGGTGAGGGACGGGCAAATTAACCCAAGGATTTACTTATAAACAAAAGAAGAATGGTGCTGGCACTGCCCATATTAGCGTAGCAGACACGTTATTAATGGGAAGGGAGAAAGAGGAGATGAGATGCCTGTGCTGGATGTTGAAGGAAGCAAATTTTAATCATACTAGCTGTTTCTAAATGTACATTCGCTGTGTTGGCACAGACAAAAATACCATTTCCAACCTGCTTTGTTTCGGTCTACATTCTCAGTAACATAACGCCCCTCTCCCCCGCTTACTACAAGTATTTAACAAGTTAATGATGCTGTTTGGAGAAGCAGCCAGGTGTCCCAACTCACTGCACACCTCTAAACACCTGAATAGAAACCCGTGACCGTATTGGCTAGGTGTCCTAATGCCTCTGAAAAGAATTCATACATATGGCTTGTGCTGCCCTTCCTAGAAGCAGCAGTCCTGAGAAGAGCATTCAACACAGGAATGACGTAGGTTATTTATATTTTAAAAATATCCTCTTGGCCATTTCGTGCAAGATAGATTGGAGGAAAGCAAGAGCAGAACGGTGGAGGTTTCCTGCAATAGTTCAGGTGACCGATGACAGAGCCTTAGGCCAGGGAGGTCGCAGGGGACACAGTCTCACTTTATCTTGAAAGGATTGTCAATGGATTGGGCCCACGCTGGACATAGTGTTGATCTAATTTTCATTTAGTTTACTATTTATCAGAGTGAATTCTTTTTTTTTGCATTTGTTATCCGAGTGTCTCTCTCTGTGTGTGTTGCCTTTTATATCTTTACTTTTATGATTCTTAAGGTTTAATTATGACCCTGATATATCTTCTTAAGGAAATTAAAACCCTTTCCCATTCATATGTTTTGACAATACTGTGGCAACTCATCATTTCCATTTTACTTTTGCTTATGGCAAAATCAGATTGGCATTTTATACCATAAAATTTTTTATGTACAAGTATTTGGCTTTACAAAATGTACCATTCTAAGCACTTTTTCACATCTCTAATCCAAAGCTAAAGAAATAAATGCCAATGTAGACGACTGAAGTAATTATGTTCTCTACCCTCTCCAAATTTAAATACATTTTAAGCAAATATACAGAAAATAATGTTCCTAGGGAATAATTTATATCAAAGCAAATCTGGTTTTTGATTTCCCAAGAAATGTGATGTTTGTACTAACAACAGATTACATTGCTCAGAAGCCTATACCCCTATGTTTTTGCTTTTGCTTTATTTCCCCCAAAATAAGCCTGCATGAATAGTCTCTGTTAGCTGTGTCAGATTGCTTCTTCATTCCATGAATAGTTATTCTGTGTATCTCTAAACAGATAAAGGAAAATACAATCCCTATGTGATTCCATTCTAATTTCACCTGGATTTGAACTGTACGGAGAAGGAACAAACAACTCATGTCAATAGCCGAGCCTTTATCAACTCCAAATGTTGCACCACCGAAGAGCTCCATCCATACAGAGGTTCAGACCAGTTCTCCACAGCTGCTTGCACATGCCTAAGTGACTTAGCCTTCCTAGAATGAGTTTGAACTCAGTGAGTGCCTCAGGACACTGGCAAAGGATGTATGGAGAGAACAAAGAATTATCATGCTGATAAGTTTTGAAATGATACTTAATCTAAGTGTTTGATTATTTAAAATCATTTCTTTCTTTCTTTTTTTTTTTTTTTTTATGCTCACCTGAGGATATGTTTCCATTGATTTTTAGAGAATGTGGAAGAGAAGAAAAAACAGAGAGAAACGTCAAAGTGAGAGGAACTCTGATTGGTCGCCTCCTGCATATGCTCTGACCTGGGCCCCGGCCACGGAGGAACCTGCAACCTAGGTACATGGCCTTGGTCAGAATTGAACCCAGACCCTGCAGTCGGCAGGCTAATGCATTATGCACTGAGCCAAACTGGCTAGGGCAGGATATGACATTTCTTAGCCCTCCAGCAGTGGACCTTCCTTTTTTTCTTCAGGAGTGTGGTGGAAAAATCATAGATGCCTTTTTGGATTCTTATTACCCAAGTTACTAAGAATATTACCAGTGGCATATAGGGAGCTTAGCCAATGAGCAGTAAGAAAAGGTGTTTCCTCTCCCATCACTGGCTCCACCCCTGCCCCTGCAATCCCAGTTCCACCCTTGCCCAGGCCTGTAACCTCTGGCCACGGCTGCAGGCCTGGAAAGGGGACCCCCTAGCCCCTCCAAACGCCGGCTTCACAGAGCCCAGGCCTCTGCGATCACCAGCTCTGATTCTGGCCCCTGCCATTGTCAGGTCTGCCCTTGCCCCACTGGCAGCCTCTGGCCAAGGCTGCAGGTCTGAGCAGGGGACCTCCAGACGCCTGCTTTGCCAGCTCCACCTGTCTCCTCCCAGACCCCTGTGATCCCAGGCCACATCCCTGCCACTCCAGTCACTGGCTCTGCAGAACCCAGGCCCCAGCAATCTTAGGCCTTGCCCTGTCTAGGCCTGAGGCATCTAGTGAAGGCCTCTGGCCTGGGTAGGAGATCTCCAGCCCCCTCTGATTGCCTGCTCCACCCTTTGGGCCCCCTGCCTTCCCCACCACCTGCCTGGCTAACAGGTCTGACCACTTCAATGGCAGGGCTGAGCCAGAGTGAGTGCCGCCATCTTGTGGCCATGGGCACCACAATCTTGTGGCTATGGGAGCAGTCATCTTTGTGACGCAGTGATGCCTAATTTACATATTACTCTTTTATTAGATAGGATGTCATTTGGTTGTTCAGAACCTGTGATCAATTAAGGGGCCACCGACGCTGGCAGCTAGATCTAGAGTAATGTGACCAGATGTCGTGCTTTTGGCAGGACAGTCCTGATTTTTAACAATTTGTCCCACGTCCCGCAGCATTTTGAAAAAGTCCTGATTTTTGGAAAGAGACATATGTACTACTCTTTGTAATATTTTAACTAATAATAATAATAAAAAAGAACCCCCCCTGGTCAATGGTGTCCCGCTTTACCAATGTTGAAATCTGGTCACCTTAGTCTAGAGGAACATGATTTATTTTATAGTATAGACTAGTAGCCCTGCGCATGAATCCTTGTACCAGTAGCTCTCTGCGGGGCCTGGTCACCCCACACCCACTGCCCACAGGCTCTCTGTGGCCCAGAGTCCCATATGCATCCCAGCCTAGCCAGAGGCCCATCCCCAGTCAGGTGCAGAACACTTGCCTCATCACCATGGCAACCATGCAAACATTCCTCCCCTCCCCCCCACCACTCCGTGCCCACTGCCCAGAGGCCCTCTGCAGCGATGAAGTAAACATTCCGCTGGGCGCTGGCATCTTGTGGGTACTGCCATATTTTTGATGGAATGATGCTTAATTTGCATATTACCCTTTTATTAGCTAGGATTCCTAAAACCTCTGGTGAACCATTGACTCATAAATAACACAGGTTTAAACTATTTGGATTCACTTATATGTGGATCTTTTCCAATAAATAGTTTAAATGTATTTTGTTTTCCTTGTGATTTTCTTAACATTTTCTTTTCTCCAGCTTAAATTATTATAAGAATCTAATCTAATAAAAGAGTAATATTAAAATTGACCATTTCTATGAGATGCCTAAGCCATGCCCATCAGCCAATCAGAGTGGCTGTATGCAAATTAACCCAGCCAAGATGGAGGCCAGCAGTCACAGAGCTGGAGTAAGCAGGAAGTTTCTGTTGCACCAGGAGTAAATTGTTTGCCGGCCAGCTGGGTTTCTCCCGGCTCCAGGCAACATTCTTTCAATTATAGAAGCCACAGAGCTGAAACAAACAGGAGGCTTCTTTACCTGCATAGGCCTCAGCTTAAAGGAACAGTATCAATAGAAAATAAATAAACTATCAGTAGAAAATAAATAAACTCCAGAAACCTGCTTTCTAGCCAGCCTTGCTGGGATGTTGAGTCAATGGGAGCTGTGAGCAGCCTGAAAGCCTGAAAACAGTCTTCAAGCCCACACTCAGGCTGTCCAGATACCCCAGTAGGGACCAAAAACCTGAAGGGTCTGTGGGCAGCCTGAAAATGGCCCTCAACCCGTCACCCAGGCTAGTCACACTCCAATGGGGTGAGGGTCAACACTGGGGGCTTGGCCAGCCTGCAAACAGCCATCAGGCCCTCACCCAGTCTGGCCAGGGACAGCAGTAGGTGGACATCCCCAGAGGGGTCCCAGACTGAGAGAGGGCACAGGCCAGGCTGAGGGACCTCCCGAGTGCACAAATTTTTGTGCACTGGGACCCTAGTATGTATATAATACATACAACATTCAAAATATGTATTAATGGACTGTTTATACATTGGTAATACTTCTGGCCAACATTTTTTAACTTTTGGGGGAGTTAAAAATTTACACATGGATTTTAATTTCTGTGGGTGTTAAGTGCTCCCAACCTATGTGTTTTCAAGGTTCATGATAATTTTTGAAGTTATCATGAACAGTTTTAAAATATGTTCAAGGTATAAGAGCAAGAGAATGAAATTGGAAAGGGTAAAATATATAAAATTCATATATGCAGATCCAATTATATAGTGTTTGTTTTTTTAAAAAATGAATAGAAAGAAAAAATTAAAAGCTAAGAAGTATTTATCTTTAGAGAGAGGGAATAGGGGTCCAAGTACAAAAATCTCAGTTTTGTTTTTTGTTTTTTAATATTATAGTACTCCTGAAATATTTTTACTGTCTGTACTACTTAAATTTTAGAAAAAAAAGAAGACAATTTTAATACAAAAATGGCATGCTTGAATTGCACACTTGTTTGAGTTCACATATCACAATTAATAATAATGGCAGTAGACAACCAACTTGTGTTAAGTTCTTTTTCAATGCAGCATTGAATAAAGTAATGGAAATGTTAAAAGGAACTAAAACGTTCTTTGCAAAATGGGGTGCCTGACTCAGCACCCTCACCTTGATTTTTGTGTTTGGGTGGATCCACTCCATTGTATTTTTCTCAGACATTTAGCCTATCCTGGTGTAGAACATGGGTAGATTCATTTCAAGGCAATGAACCATGACAGAGCCCAGGCTGTTCTCCCTTGTCTGGGGAGGCCTCTCAGTGTTTTGTTGTTTTCTTCACCCCTAGAGCGGCTGTTGCCAAATCAAGACCACCCCAATGATATTGGCTTAAAATGCACAGGACATTGCCTTTACAATTGAATAGTTTAATAGTGTAGAGGAAAGAGAATATAACAGCATTTCATATTTCTAATTATACTAGTACTAGAAGCCCGGTGCATAATATATTATGCACTGGGGTTGCGGGGGGCGGTCCCTCAGCCCAGCCTGTGCCCTCTCACAGTCTGGGACCCCGCCCACCCACCCACCCCACCTGCCCTGCCCACCTCACCGCCTGCACCACACTCGCCTCCATGGCTGCTGGCCTCCATCTTGGCTGAGTTAATTTGCATACAGCTGCTCTAATTGGCTGCTGGGCATGGCTTGGCTGCTGGGCATGGCTTAGGCATTCTGGAGAAATGGTCAATTTCAATATTACACTTTTATTAGAGTAGACTAGAGGCCCAGTGCACAAAAATTTGTGTACTCAGGGGGTCCTTCAGCCCAGCCTGTGCCCTCTTGCAGTCTGGGACCCCTCAGGGGATGTCCACCTCCTGGCGTGCCTGGCCAGCCTGGGTGAGGGGCTGATGGCTGTTTGCAGGCTGCCCACAGCCCCTTCAGGGTTCGGGTGCCTGGCTGGAAGCAGGTATCTAGGATTTATTTAACTTCTGTAATTGAAACTTTATTGCCGTGGTCCTCCCCTCCCCACTCCCTTGAAGCCTGGGTTGCCCCTGGCAACCCAAGGTCCCAGCTCTGCAGGTATCTGGGGTTTGTTTATCTTCTATAATTGAAACTTTATGGGTTTGAGTAGAGCTCAGGGCCTGCAGGGCCCTGGCTTCCTCCATTGCCCAGGGCAACTCCAGCTCCATGGCCACTGCCATCTTAGTTGATTTAATGTGCATATTTGCTCCTGATTGGTTGTTGGGAATAGCTTGTGGGCATGGCTTGTGGGTGTAAGGGAGTGAGGGTTAATTTACATATTACTCTTTTATTAGATTAGATGATAAAAAAAAAGTAACAAAGTTATAGCACGATGTGGGTTTTCAAGCAGGGGAACAATTTAAGTATCTTTGCATTGTTCCAGGAAACTAAAATACATAAATAAAAATATTTAACATGTTGACTGATCCTCTCATTGAATTTTTATTTCTTATTTTGTTACTTCACACAAAAATGGCAACTAAGCCAATACTCCAAAATAACTACTATAGGCAATTTGGTTTTTAGAATTACTCAAAAATAGCAGTGCTATTCTTCTGAGAAATAGGAGATGTGTGTATGCCTTTTTTATAGTGAAATGTTTATATGTAATTTAAAAAAATTTAAATTGAGGCAAGAAAGATATAATCCTTATCACTCTTAGGTGGTGAATTAACTTTTCTTACATCTAGAAAAGTTATAATTTTATAGTTATTATCACATAATGGATATATATTTGATTTGTTTTTTACTTACCTAAAATTATCTTCCCTTTATTATCACAGAGTATCAATAAATACTAGTTAAAGAATATATAATGTATTATGAAATTGATTGAAGACCAAATAACATAATAGATGATTAGCTCCAACTTAAAAATAGGTGAGGCTATTCTGAGCATCCTCTCTTTTTTGGAGTTTATTGCTCTTACATCAGTTTTGACGAGAAAGTGTACCAAGTCAAAGTATATAAATACATA
>PVJC01030313.1:0-21280 GCA_004026665.1 Murina feae | reverse complement strand
ATTCTATGATTGTTACATTGTTTCAAATGTTTCAAATCTGTGTTTTGCTAGAGGCAGTTTAATCGGAGCTGAGCTGAGCAGGCGCAGCTTCACTTTCGCTCCTGCCGCAATGGAAAGGGCTGTTTACTCAGGTCCGTGAGTGGCGGCCGCCATGTTGGCTGGGCTAATTTGCATACAGCCACTCTGATTGGCTGGTGGGTGTGGCTTACCCATCTCGGAGAAATGGTTAATTTTAATATTTCGCTTTTATGGAGTAGATTTTGTTATTTAACTAGGAAGTCACGTTTAATGCTCAAATATACCTTTACAACTTATATTCTCTCTCTCTCTCTTTTTTTTTTAAAGATACACTTTTATTTATTTCAGAGAGGAATGGAGAGGAGGAGAGAGATGAAAACATCACTAATGAGAGAGAATCATTTATCTCCTGCCTGCTGAACACCCAGATGGGGGATCTGTCTCCTGTATGCCCTCCACTGGGGATTAAGTCCACTACCCTGGCATGTGCCCTGCCCAGGAATTGAACCTTAATTGACCAGTTACCTCTTGGTTCGTAGGTTGACGCTCAACCACTGAGTCACACTGACTGGATGGTAGTATTGTCCTTTTTGATGACCATTCAGCCTCAGATTTTTCCCAGTGGGTTGCAGCTACAAGCAAAGCAGTAATTCTTCTCTATCAGTATCAGTACAGCGCAGGTATTTCCACATTAGTTAAAATGATCTTCAAAAAATATACTGATGAGACAGTGTATATTTGTAGTTTACATTTTAATGGATATCGTTTAATAGTTCCAAAATAATAATAGGCATTTAAACCGCCATTCCCATGTCCAGGCATTGGCCAGAGTTGGAGTCTTATGCACCGTTTTGAAGGTATGGGGCTGGTGGGAGGTGAGCTTACAGTAGTGACATGTCCATTTGTCATTTTGAAAGATGACCAGGAATATTAAGGAGATGACCTAAAATTAAGACAGATTGAAGCCAAAAGAATCTCGAAGAAGTGTTGAAGAGTCAAAGCATGACAGAAATGAAGACCTGAACTAGGACAGTACAGAATGATGGCTGAGAACAGTCATGGGGATCATGAGACTGATGTGCATTAATGTTGATGGTGAGGTCATAGAAAGTGATCAGTGAATGGATATGAATTCAATGGGTTCAACTTTCATCTTTTCACTCATTCCTTAATAACTATTAATTGAGCACCCACAATATGTCGGCCACTAGTCTAGGCTCCAGTGAAACAACCTTGAACAAAAACCCTGCCCTTATGAAGCTTAAGCTCTACTGAGAGGAAAGAGATTAAAAAACAAATAAGGTAATAAGTGCACGAAAGAAGAATAAAATAAGAGAAAAAGAGAGTAATAAGCTTGGAGCTGGGGTATTTCAAATGAGGTGATCAGGCAAAGCTTCCATAGGTAATAAGATTAGAGCATCGGTGGAAAGAAAGAAAAAATTGAAAGCAATATATATATATAACCAGTACATCCTCAGGAACCAAAACAATAGTGGCAGAAAACCTTATTGAAGTTACAGTTCTAAGAATCTGAACACATAAAGAGAAGATGATTAATGGGAAACCATTTGGCACAATCCACAATGGAAACATTTGGGAAATTAAAGAAATAACACGCTTTCAGACCCTGTTACTTAAAGATGCATTCTATTAAATGTGTTAGGATTTTGTCATAAGAAATGATCTTCAGGCAAATTAATAAATGACCCCATTAGGACAGAGTTTATGAATCTGTCTACAAAAGCAAATGCTTTTAAACATTACCGCCAGCTCATTAAAATAATGATGCTAATTCAGAGTGCATTACAGAGTTCTCTGTGCTCAGCAGCGATTCTGAGGCCTGCCCTTGTGGGGACGTCCTTCCCCTCCTCCTAGGTTATTTGGGCAGAGCTGCTTCTGTCTGAATGCATGTTGCGTAACTGATTTCATAATGCTATGCCATGGCCTCTGTGGCTCTTGCTGCTCAGGTGATCAGGGTTGTATGTAGAGGGTAGAAAGCAACAGATAGCAATTCATTTGCACACTACGAAATCTAAGCCTCCCGAGGGTTGGTTAGCCGGAAATGGTTTACTCTTGCTCGGCCTACAAACTAAGAGTTAACAAGACAGTTTGGAAATGAACATAATGAAGCCAGAAAAGAAACATGTATACTCTAACTGTCACACCTATTTCTTACCATCTTGGAAAATTTTAGAGGAGGCATTTCAGTTTTTGTTTTAGCAACTGCCTGCCATTATTTTTGACCCAATGGGAGGGTTTTCTTTAGATCTTCAAAGTGCATATATAATTGATGTTTTTATTCATTCTACTGTTTAAACTTCATCTGGGGAGTATGTTTTGTAATATTTTTAGTATAGGCACCTTCTGAAGAATACTAATTGGTTATGTGTCACACAGAGAAATTAACCATAAAGAAAAGAAAAGGGGACCTTTAAGATATATTCAATAATAACTAAGGAATTTGGTCAGAAATTGAAATTTATAACTAAATCTAAATCAATTTCTAACTAAATTGTTATAAGCCACAGATGCATAAAATTTCATTTATCACCATATAAGATGACATTTGAATACTGCATTTATTTCTATTTCAGTGAACACCCATACATTGGGCACTGTATAAAATATTTTATAAGCTTTTTTTTCCCCTAACAACTACTTGTAGTTTACTTTTGAACTTGAGTTTTTTTCTTTGTTATATCCTTTTGGTAATATTTTTGTACTAGCTTAGAGGTAATTATTTACACAACTTCAACTTTCTCCCTCCTTAACATTTTCAAACTCTTCTCATCCCCCACCTTCAAAGGGTTTCAAGCAATAACAACATCCATGGTTTGTCCTAAAGATGTCTAATAATACAAAGACTTAAATAGTGACATGCAAATCACACTCAGTGTAAATCCATTATAGAAACAACACTATAGTTTCCTTTGTCTTGAAGGAATCTGTTACAGAAAACACCCTCCTCCAAAACTAGCATAAACAAATCCAGTCAAAGTTCACACTGAAAGATCCAAAACATTCTGACCCCAATATTCCCTGCCATGAATATTTATGAAGAAGAATTTCTGAGTGTGACACACTCTCCTTCTTAATGGGCTGAGTGAGGAGCATTATCCATGTTAGCTTTTCACAATGTTCTTTGTCTCAAGTCAGAAAAGCCTTGTTTTCCAAGTGATGCAGGAAGACATGATAAAGTAAATAGCTATTTTATGTTGAAATGTGTGGATGTCCAAGTAATTAAAACTCTTGCACTTTGAGAGAAGGGTGAAAGAAAACCTGGAATTTTAAAGAGGAAAACAACAAAGACATCACATCCTGAAATAGATATTAAAATGATCAGAAAGACGTTGGTCTGCTTGTGAGAGAGAAAATAGTCAATCAGTAATTTTTGAATTCTATTCCTGTGGTGACCCGTGATTCATAGCTTTACAATAATTTTATAACAGCTGCCTATCAATTATGCTGACTACAGATCAGTAGAGATGAGAGAAGATAGTCTACTAATTTCAGGAGCACATAGAATTCTACAACTGGTGAAAGAAGTTTAGATCACATCTCGTCCAATACTTATTTTATAGTGAATAACTTATTAGGTTGTCACTATAGTTCTGAAACAGCCTCACTTTTGTACCTTATGTACTAACTTCTCTAAGTCACAGAATTAGAATCTAAGGATCTTTTAAAATACTACTTATGTATAATTTACCCTAAATTTATTTGTGTAATACCAATGTATATCTACCATTGTTCAATCATACATATTCATAGATAAAAGTTATTTGGAGATCACTTGGTGATACAATACCTAGTAATTAAGATTGTAATTAAAATTTACTAAAATTATATATTACTTAGAATCAAAACCTATAAAAGTCTATTCTTAAGAGGGTTTAGTTTGCACCACCAGTTGCTTCTCCCATAGAGGGTAAAAATCAACATCACTAGGCCTGTGTACCTGTCTTTCATCCAGTAAGAATTGAGGTGGATGGATGCTGAGGAGCAAGTACAGTGGTGGCATCACACAGACCGAGGTTGGCTTGTGATTATGTCCCATATTAGACCTGTGTTCTTGAGTAAGTACCAAATCTGATGACTCTCAAGTACTCATTTATAAAATACACAGCATCTACCCTGCCAGGATTTTTATAAGGATAACTAATAATAGTAGATACAAAAAGCTCAGGAGTTCATTAGTCACCACTTCATAACAGACTGGTCACACTCAAACCTCCTGGACAAAATAGTCTTATCATAAAGACACAAATATTGATTAATGAAAAATTGAGAGTCTTACAAAACAGACTCTTGAATTTATGATAAATTGGTTTTTTACAACAGTGCCAAGAAATTCTACCACAGTGCTGCTGGGACAACTGGATATCCACTTGCAATAGAAGGAAGTTGGAGATCTACCTCACGCCATATGCATAATGTAACAAAACAGATCATGGGCTAAAACTATTGAAGTGTTAGAAGAAAACATAGGAAAAAATCTTCATGATATTGAATTAGGCAATGGATTGTTAAATAAGACACTAAACACATAAGGACAAAAATATAGGTAAGTTATTTTGCATTAAATAAAAAACCTGCCCATCAAAGAACACCATCAATAAAATGAAATAAACAAGCCAAAAAATGGGAGACAGTATCTGCAATTAATATATCTGAGAAAGATCTAGTGTACAGAATACATAAAGGATTCTCACAACCCAATAACAAAAGTTTTCAGTAAGAGAGCAGATGCTGGGGGTCTGAGATGGTCGCAGAAATAATCACAAAGCAATGCTGGTTGGATTATATCTCAAAAAATGAGGAAAGAAAGATTTCAAACAAGGTGACTATGCATTACACATTTGGTCAATCAGTTGTTCATATGGAAAATAATGCAATAATGAATGAAGAAGACTACACCAATAAACTGTTTTTCATACACACAACTGTAAGCTTACTTTTGCCTGTGTGTGTGTGTGTGTGTGTATTTTTGCATGTATATTCTGATTATTTTTGAGGACATTGGATGTGATACTCTACACTATTATACTCCTAATAGTGGTTATCCTATCATAGTGCTTATCAGGTTCAGTGACTGATTAGACAAGAAATATAGAGAAATAATTTGCATGTGGCAAACATTTTTCCTGTACACTAAGGCTCTTAGAAGTAACACATTTGTATCCAAATGATAGAATTACAGAATGTGTTACTTGCACATTATATTTTCTAGCTTTATTGATTCCTTTTAACAATGGCAACTCTATTTTTAACAAAAGCAGGACACATGGTGTGACATGTAGAAGAGAAAGGCTATTTTAAATTGGAAGTTACTGGACATGAGCCAAATGTCCCATGTATAATAAATCAAAGTTAAGGAAGCTTTGGTGGCCCAGAGACCTGGCTTCTGGACTTGTTCTTACCCTTAGGAACTATTTTATCTTTGAGTAAGTTACTTAATCTTCCAGTGTATCATGTTCCTCATCTATAAGTAGAGAAAGTAACTGGTTTAACATCCCAGGATTGTTGTAAAAAATAAAAAAGAGAAAATTCTGCTAAAGTCAGGGACTTTGCATTGGTCTGAGGACAAAGCAAGTGAGAAGCCAATTTCCGCCCTCATCATCACTGAGCAGTTGTGGAACAGAATCACCTACGTTAAAGGTAGATCTTTGCCATAAACTTTTAGGCATGAATATCGGAAAATGATCATTTAAACTTGCCATTGGTGGAGTACATTGGTCATCTCTGGATGTGTCTCATTGAATGATTCTTGCCTTTTACTAAAATATAAATTGCCAGACAGCTGTCCCCAGGGTGGGGTGCAGAAGCTGCTCTTGCAGTACTTTCTGTCCAGTCCTGAAAATGCAAGTTGACATGCTGTTTCCTCACTCAATATTTCTCCTTTTGTAGACAAATCTACTAACCAAATACAAAGAAGGATATTACGCTCTAAAGATTACGAATAAGAAAGTGGATGTAAGTACCAGGAGACAGCTTGAGCAGAAGGGGCAGAAGAGTTTAGGAGAGGCTCTAGTGCCCCCTGGTGTTCAGTCTCCTCTAGATTATATTTTTAATGGGTATTTTACCAAGGGATTTTAAAGTTTGAAGCGACTAGGCTTTGCTCAAAGGTTCCCTTCCTATCACACTACTTCAAAATGTACATACACACAATTTTTCTAAGAAAAGCATTAAGCTCTACAAAGGCACACTATGGACATTTTACCAAAGAAAAGCCAAAGCACAAATAAGAGAGACATATATTTAGCAGAAGAAATACATTCTGTATTTAAATATGTTCGTTAATTGATTAATTAATTAATCAGATAATCAGAATATGCACATTGGAGTTTAGTCTTTGAGCTTCGGGAACTCTGGCTGAAGCAGTATAATGATGGATGCTAGTTAAACTCCTTACCTAGGCTATTTTTAATGGAAATGCTGACATCCTTAATACAGAGATCTGTACACTTCTATTCTAATAGTATATGCAGCCTGCAGACAAGTCTCACTAAAATATGCTGACTTAACTTCTCAGGTTTGAGGCTTTTATTTCACAAGGGCAGGATGTTAAATGCATGACCTTCAAGTCTTCTAAATGATTGTAGGTAATCACTGAATTAAATAACTAATTTTATTTTATAGTTATTAATAGCACTGAAGGACTCTCAAAGTTATAGAAATTTAAAATTACTTTTTTAATTTAGTCAAAATACATTTGGAGTATTTGCTGATTGAACTTCATCTTCAAATCCTGTTATTAAGGTGGCAGATAAGAATTTAAACTGTTTCAGAACAGGTATGACTAGCTAAATAAACGGAAAGTGGTCATCATGAAGAAATATTTCATTGACTCGATCTCAGTCTGACTAATGTTCCTGCCAATGTGATTATATAAGAAAAGATTTTTCTTCTTTGAAAAGAAAACTGCACTGGATGTAAAGCTGGTCTTAATAAGCCTCGAGTTTATTTAAGATATTTTTATCTTTATTTTATACAGTTCCTCCAAAATCCTGGGAAGAATTCTTGTACTGATTTTAAAGTCTTTTTTTGTGTGTGTGTATCTTAGTGTTGCTCTGATATGAATAATTCTCAAGTCCTTTTTCATTTTAAATTATACCTGTACAATTTGAGGAGGGGGTGGTGAGCTGTCATCAGAGTGTTGGCAGCCAGAATTATTCATTAAACACTTTAACTACAGTGTGTTTCTTTCCCATAACTTCCCAGCACAGTTACTCCGTATACACTGTACTCACTCTGCTTGCTGACTCTTCCCCAAACCATTCTCACTGGACATCTAATGTCTTTTCAGCCTGGTCCTTCTCTGCCCCTTAATGCAAGTGCAGAGAGTTTAAGGTCAAGATATATTTGATGAGCATCTCCTGGCTGGTGAGATCCATTAGTAAAGAGCGACAGTTTGTTTCCAAGAACAGATACTGAAGTACTTGGTATACCTGAAAACACCCTTGGGAAGAAGATCGACATACATACCAGAAAGTTTTATCAAAAACAGGTGCTTAGATTCTTGAAAGTAAAAGTCCAATTATATTTTCAACTGGTGGCTTATATATTCAACATTTTTGCTAAAAGAATCAAAGAGGTAACATGAAGTTTCGCTATGCACGGCACTCACATGATTGTATATGATAACCTCTGAAATAAGATATAAAATAGTTTCACATCAATGGGACTTACTTGGATTTATTTTTAAGGGCATTTTACATTTAAAAAAATCTTGAATATGGATGAGACTTTTTATTAGATCAAAGTCATAGCAAATAATATGGAAAGAAGCACATGGCAGGCACAGTGCATTTGGTCTAAACACAACGCGAGAATTAGAGGTGCCCATAGAATAGGAGGGAGTCTGGATTTTGAATCCTGGTACAATATCCCAGATTTTTGTTCTATTTTGCTTTTCCTCTAATGCCTTTCTTAGAGAGCACAGTGGGTCAAATCAAGTAAATGAGAATCTGAATTGCTAAAGCAACAACATCCTATCACACAAATGGGGCATGAAGTACCTAATCGGGCCTATGAAGTGAACTCATCACACAATGACCTAAGCACCACATGCTTACAAAGTACACAGCAGTAAGAAAATATAACATTTTAAAAATAATCACACCCCCAAAGAGGATATCTCTGATTTAAGAATTGGGGACTCTGTCACCATTACCCACAAGTATTAATAAACACATGTGAATACCTTTGGAATTCACTGGAAAACAATGAACAGGTAGTTTCTGCCCTTTATAGAGTTATAGCCCAAGCCAGACACCATCCAATCTGTGAATAGAAAATACACAGGGAGCTTCCTGCTCAGAGGCAGGTGGCTCCCACCCAGCAGATGGCTCAATGGTTTGGGATGAACCCCAGGATTGGAGGAGGGCTCAGTTTCCAGTGAGCTAGAATCTTGGGTTAGACTCATCACATTTTGGTCACCTTACATATTTCCCAGTCTGGGTCCTTCCACTCTGATTGTCCCACTTTTCTGGACCCCTGGTTGCTTATTCCAATAGCTTGCTTGCCTCGCCTCAGTAATGGTTATTGCCACCTCAGTCCTTGTTAATGTTACTCACTGACCTGCCTTTCCAGGCCGTGCTCCTGTTGCGCCTCCTCTGAATGGGCACTGACAGGGCAGATCTAAATATCTCACACCAAAGGATATATGTGTGACTTAATAATTATATCATGTAGAGGTCACAACCAAAATGACAGAAATCTACAGTGTCGGGGTCAAGATTCAGAAGGGCAGCCACGAGGGTTCCAGGTCTTACACTGAAAAACAGTGAAATATCAAGAGGCACAACATTCTTGATTATGGTGAACTGTGTGGCCATGCAGAGTCCTGTTCTTCTGTGTACTGGGTGAAAATATAAATGACTAGAAACCCAGTGCATGAATTTGTGCATAGGTGGGGTTTAGACTGCCTGCCTGGATCAGGGTGAGGGGGGCCTATTTGGGGCAGGGCCCGCCAGGGGGAGGAGCTGTGGCCAATTGGTGGGCCATCCCCCCCCTGGTGAAACTCTGGTTGAACTCCCAGTTGCGGGGACAATTGGCATATTACCTTTTTATTATATAGGATGAGTTTTACTTTAGGCTTTGCACAATGCCAGGAAGAGAGTAAGCCCTCAATCAATAAATAATGAACAATGGAGGGAAAAGTGAGGGAAGGAAGGGAAGAAATGAAAAAGTAGGAAGGAAGGACGGTATTGTTGTAACCACCCTAAGTCAAACTGGAAAATCAGCAAGTAACATAAGCAGGAGTCATAGGCCACATACAGGTTTGATAAGCAGGGGTCATAGGCCACATACAACCCTTATCCAAAAAATGCCTTCCAAGGGATATGAAGCAATGCAAGTGAGGTTAGAACAGATACTGTTGATTCATTAAAATTTATTAACAACCATGCAAAATAAAATAAAATGCCAGTGATAGAATCTGCTCCAGTAAGGTCTGGAAAACTCCACTTTGTCCTCAGACAAGCACCTTGCCTCAGATGTGCATGCTGAGACAGACACAGAAATATTCTCTGGCAGGCACCATTTTACCTGAGTCAGGCCAGAGTCCTTCATGAGCCCCAGAATTGCCTGCCTTGTAAGCCTTATTTATGTAGGGAAGGCATCTGCAGAATCTTGCGGGGCAACCACAGGTCATAAACACAACTCATTTTTATCAAAGAAAAGAAAATGTTTTCTAATATATCTAATGCTAATTAGTCAAGCCCTCGATGTAAACTTTGATACTTCTGTTTGGATATCTTCAAAGTATAGAATCTTGATTAGGACATTTCAAATCCTAAATCACTGCCCTTAAAGAACAGACTGGGACTCCATCCCACATTCTAAACATGCACTTCTGCCACAGTGTTTATCGTAGAATATTTCAAAGTAAATTATCATATTGAAAGTAGAGGCAAAAGGAGAGAGTGAAGAATGGAAGGAAAGGATGGACAGAGAGAGGAGGAGGAAAATCAACCACTGAGCTCTCCTCTGGCGTATTTACTCTTCCAGCTGTGTTTCATTATTTGTCCCAAATACATTTTTCCCATGACTTTGGATTGGGATTTCCTCTGCTGGGATTTCTCCTCTTACCTCCAACTCCCCAAAATAATATATTAATTTAATCACATGGTAAAACTTTCATTGACATTAAAAAACCAGGTGCTTTCAAATTTTAGGCAAAATAAATTCCTCCCTGTATTCCTTTCTCACTCACAATAAAACTATGCTAATCCATTTCTCAGAAGACATCTCTCTCTCTCTCTCTCTCTCTCTCTCTCTCTCTCTCTCTCTTAAATTTTCTTTTGGTTGATTATTTTGTTTTTTGTTGTTGTTAATCCTCACTCAAGGATATTTTTTCATTGATTTTTAGGTAGCGTGGAAGAGAGAGGGAAAGACAGAGAGAAACATCAATGTGAAAGCAACACATCAATCGGTTGCCTTCTGCATGAGCCCCTACCAGAGCCCAGGCCAGGGAGGACCCTACAACAGAGGTACATGCCCTTGACCGGAATTGAACTCAGGACCCTTCATTCTGCCGGCTGATGCTCTATCTACTGAGCCAAACCAGCAAGGGCTGTGTGTTTATTTTGATTAGGCATAGCTGTATCTATATTTCTTGGTATCTTCTGAACTCCTTAGCTCTTTGTAATTATTGGACCCTGGAAAAGCACCTATAATCTAATTTTTTCAGGAAATGTTTGATTAATTGCATTTTGCATTAAAGATGCCCTCTATACTATGACCTACACAATATCAATTTCAAGTATTACTTTCCCCATTTAAGTATGAAATAAACTACTACAGAAGAAGGAAATGGCAGGCAAGTAGAAGGAGAAATGATACAAATGAATGAAGCCAAGTCAGAGCAGCATTTCAAAGTGATAAGAGAAAATAAAGCCAGCAGTTCAAAATGTCAATTAAGAGAACAAATCACCTTTAGAAATCCAAGTCAAAAAACCTTTTCCAAAATGTCTGTTTTATTAAGTGTCAAATTTATTTCTTGGAACATTTTCCAACTTTTAAAATTTAAGCATAACAATTTAATTCATGTTTTACACTAAAGTATTCATTTTTATTCCACAAATCTTACATATTTTAATCATTAAGTTACTTTCGAGTTCAAGGTTCAAACTGATCTGGATTTAAGAACAAAAATGATACAATAAGAGTTCCTGGTAGTTGGCAACCAGCGTCCAACGTGAAGAATATTTTTTTCTTAATTTTACACGTGATAGAACATTTAATAGAGTCAAGGTTATGTTTTAGAATCTGTTTAATATTTCCTGATGCTTAATTACAGAGTACTGTTATGATCCTCTGAATTTAAGATGAACCAAAAAATAGACTTTTCCCCCAAGGAAAATTGGTGGGTGTCTCTGCAGATGGGATGTCAAAGTACCATTCAACTGACCTGGATCTAAATCTGTGCAGTTTGCAATTTGCAAGTTATAAACACTCAGAAAGGATCCATAAAATATCGCCCCCCCCCCACCCCCCCCTGTCCCTCAGCCCACTCTGGGCAAAACAAGCTACTGGGGACTTTTTAAAAACAGCGGTGATCAACCTTCACCTCCATAGCATCTCACTTGATTTGCCTATGGGGAGGCCCAGGTATCAGTGCTTGTATAAAACATCTGTTTTCCTAATGTGTTGCCATTATGCCTGGGATGCTGGAATAAACTGGTAGCAAGGCCTTCAGTTGGATTGCTCTGTAAAGAAAGACATTTGCCCAACTCCTCCAGCCTTTGTTAAATTTAAAACAATGCAAATAACCAGGCTGGTGTGGCTCAGCGGTTGAGCGTAGACCTATGAACCAGGAGGTCATGGTTAGATTCTCGGTCAGTGCACATGCCCAGGTTTCAGGCTCAATCCACAGTGGGGGGTATGCAGGAGGCACCCAATCAATGACCCGCTCTCTCATCATTGCTGTTTCTATCTCCCCCTCTCCCTTCTTCTCTGAAATCAATAAAAATATATTTAAAAAATAAAACAGTGAAAGTAGCCTAAGCAGTTTGATATGAAATATGACTTATTGAAATAGCAACCTCATATTCAAAATAGGACACAAATTCCATTTCAGCATTAGCCATTGAGAATTTTTTTCTGGTGCATAGGGTATTTTACTACCAATTAATTCCACACTGGTCATCAATTAGAAAGGCTTAGTCACAGTTTTAAACAGATTTTTTTCTCATTTATATTAGAATAATTAATCTCAAAGAAGGCTGGCAGACTCAATTTATATTATATTCATTCAGGACAATTTGTGACTGCAAGTCTTTGTTGAAAGTCATTCCTGCTACAGATTAATCAACAAATTAATGAAATTAGTTGCAAGCACAAACAAATTCAAGCATGCATCATTGCTAGATTTGAATGATCAACAGCTCTTTTTCAAGATATTTTGATTATATAAATGTATACTACTGGACCACTTTTAAATAAATTGATTTCTTTATAATCAACTTCTCTACTTAGCTGATAAAATTTGTAGTTCCAATTTTTGTAACTATAATATAATACTGAAAGTTCATTAAAATAACATTATTTCTCTTAAATTTTAAAAAAATTAAAATGATTGAAAAAGGACTATCACTTGAAGATTCACAGTTTTGGTGGACAATACCTAAGTTCCTGATGCACTGGTTTAAAATAAGTCAAAATTAAAATTAAAATATATTAGAAATGAAAAGATAATCATATTATTGGCCCAATATTTCTAAGGTTTTGATGTCAGTCATAAAATTCATCATCTCCATAAACACTGAAAGGTGTTAAAAGAATTGAAAGCATTTAACAAGTGTAGGCATTTTTCATGAATAGCTTGCAAGATTGATTTGAATATGACTTTTAAGTAGGCTGCTTTCCCACCTCATCACCTGCCATTATTTTTCATTTCTCAATACCTCAGGAAGTGGGTTTCAGGTTGGAAACTGAGATAATTTATGATATGAACTCACTCTGCTTTTTCATTCCTGTAATGGCACTTATTATAGAAATACTTTATCCAACTTTAAGATCTCTATTAACTAAAAACTGACTGTTCTGAAAATGCTGTTGGCAGTGCATATTTCATTCTCTAGCCCCTTCAGTTACAGGATCTTTCCTCCTCTAGTTGCCAAGTGTCCTTATTCTGCTCATTCCCTGCTCAGAGCTTCCAGGATTCAACTTTATGGATGTATGTCCCGCTTGCCCACATTATGCTCTATTGAGAATGTACCCACCCAACTCCATCAAGAGTTCCTGCACTTCTTAATCCAAAGGATTGGAAAAAAATACTCCAACCCAGTGATAATGATGCTAATAAGGATGTTAACATATGCGTTTTCCCTTCTGCAGGTCAGCGATAGTGCTATAAAAAATAGTTTCTTTAATATTGTAATTTCTAATTTGTATTAACCAAATCTTTCAATGGTTATCCCTCACACAAATGCATCCTTGCTTAAGCCACCTACACACAAGCAACCAATGACAGACATTCTAGTTTCCCATTACAAGTAGTCTGACTGTTCCTAAACCAAACCTTGCCTTTGCCCCATCTCTGCCATAATTTTCCTCTTCCCTCACTCTCTACTCATCTTTTAACATTGAGTTCAAGTCTTTCTTAGCTTATCCATGATTCCTAAGACCAGTCTAGAACGCAATAGTTTTGCCTTCCCAGAAAGATAAACAATGTCGACTGGATGAGTTTTGGGTGTTTGGCATAGAGAGCCTCTCAATCATAATTTTAGGAAACAATTTGTAGGGGTTTTGTTTCTGTACTGCTTGTTAGATGTTTTCAGTTCCAACAAACTTAAAAAAGAAAGAGTAAATAAAAAATTTTAAAAAACCACACCATGTTTTCTTTCATTTATTTAAAAAACATTCTATAGAAACACAACCATCTCATCAAAAGAGGCTCATATCACCTAAACAGGAGCTGCTATTACATGAAATTTGTGTCTACGGAAGTGTATTTTTCTCCACCCAAATATCAAATAAACAGGTCAAGGAAATTTGTTTAACAGGTACAGTGAAGGCATAGGTTATGTGGCATTTCAGGAATTATTAGGGCCCTTTGCACTTAAAATCATTAATGTAAAATATTTACTAACATTTTCCATATATATATCTATATACATACTAGGGGCCCAGTGCATGAAATTTGTGCACAGGGGCAGGGAGGTGGTCCTTCAGCCCAACCTGCACCCTCTCCAATATGGAGTTCTTGGGGACTCTCACAATCCAGGACCTCTGGTTCTTAACCGCTAACCTTCTTGCCTGCCCTAACCACTCTGCCTGTCTGCCTGCCTGATCCCCCTAACTGCCCTCCCCTGCTGGCCTGGTCACCCCTATTAACTTTCTTTTTTAATCTTATCCCCTTCACGCACAATTGTATTTAACTTCCTTATTGGCTTCTTCCTCTCACACAATTTTTCTCCTTTATGTAACACTTTTCCTACTGACTCATCATTTATAAACGTTTCTTTCCTCCTTATTTTCTACTTCTGTTCCATCATCCTCCTTCCCATTTTTCTACTACCCTCCTTCCCTTCCCACATTCCTTCTTTCCTTTATCTTTACCCCTGCCCACCCTCCCCTTTTCCTTTCTTCCCACCTTAATTTTTTTCTTCACTCCCTCCCTCTGACCTGCGTTGCTCCCTTTCCCATTCCTTCCTTCTTCCCATTCTCCTTTTAAGCTCTACCAGCTTCCCCTTTATAACTTTTCTTCCCTCCCTCTTTTTCTCTCATCCTACCTTTGCCATACATTCTTCTCTACTTACTTCCACTGTTTTAATACCTATCTACCTGCCTAATTATCCACTATCATTTATCTTTTTTTCTTTTCTGACTTCTACTTTTAAAATCTGTCCCCAGTACACAAGTATACTTGGTTTTCATTATAGGCACTACAGTTCCCTCATACATCCTCTTTTTTTTAACTCTGCTATCCACTGACTCTTTTATAAAGTTCTTCCCTCCATTCTGTTCCACCCCTCCCCCACCTGGTTACTTCCCCCCAAACTCCCTGGCTGCTGCTCCCTCCGCCCGCCCCCTGCCCATCTCTCCATCTCCTGGCTCCCACAGGTTCACCCCAGCTCTGAAGGGAGACAGGGCCTCTCACAGGAGACCCCTATCCCTGTGGCAGAGAAAATGGAGCCAACGAGAGAGTGGGCCAAGGAGGCGGTGTGTGTGAGAGAGAGAGGGAGTAGCCCTCCTTCCCTCATTAAAGCTTCCATGGTGAGGGGGCATTAACCCCCAGCTCAGGGCTCAGCTCCAGCCAGATGGCAGCTGCCCATGCAGCCCCGGCATTGCAGCTGCAAAGCAGGAGCACCTCCACTTCTGGACCATCCACCCCTCCATTCAGGGACCTGCCAATGGCACAGCTTCTGTCTCCCCTGGACAGCAGTGTGGGCTCACTTCTCCCACCCCTCAGCTTCTGCCTGGAATCAGCCCGGAATCCATCTCGGGGCACACACACAGAGGCTTAAGCTGGTCCCACCCCTCGGCTTCTGCCTGGAAAGCGATCAATGGCCGGGGTACACACACGATGCGGCTAAACATCCTAAAGAGCAAAGGATAGTCCCTCACAACAAAGAAGTATCTCATATCAAATACCAGGGGTCCTCAAACTTTTTAAACAGGGGGCCAATTCACTGTCCCTCAGACCGTTGGAGGGCCGGGCTATAGTTTAAAAAAAACAAAAAACTATGAACAAATTCCTATGCACACTGCACATATCTTATTTTAAGCAGGACAGGCAGCAGCGGCAAAAACACCCAGTGGGCCAGATAAATGTCCTCAGCGGGCCGCATGTGGCCCGCAGGCCGTAGTTTGAGGATGCCTGCCAAATATCAATATTGCTGAGATTCAGAAGCCTATTCTGAAGACCTAATAAAGGAAATATTTCACCTGCGTATCTTTCTTTTTCACAGTCGCTAGAAAAGTGGCTTATGTGTGGTTCTATTGGGGGATGGGAAGTAAACACAAAAAGAGGTCTGGGAAGCAGAGCAGATAAGCACAAAGCAGGCTAAGACCCATCCAAAGTCTCAATTTCTGAAGGATCTCAGTGTTATGTTAGTACAATGAGTGCCTTTGATGATCAGCAGCCCTTGGGGGGTCATGCTTGTGTTCTTCCCAGCATACAGTCCTCATTCACAAAGTACCAGCGTCAACCTCTTAAAGCCGTTCCAAACTTTTCAATGGCCTTCCATCACAGTTAGCAGAGTAAGTTTATAGTGATAAACACCTACATTAAAAAAGAAGATCTCAGATAAACAGTCTAACCATACCTCAAAGAACTAGGAAAAAAATGAACCCAAAGTAAGCAGAAGGAAGGAAATAATAAAGGCCGGAGCAGGAATAAATCAAATACAGAACAGAAAAACAACAGGAAATTAATAAACAAAACTAAAAGTTAGTTTTTAAAAAAAAAAAAATAAACAAAAAACAACAAGCTTTTAGCTAGGCTAACTAGGTTAACTATTGAGAGGCTAAAATAAATAAAATCAGAAATGTAAGAGGAGACTTTTCAACAAATGCCTCAGAAATAGATAGATAAATGATTATAAAGTACTGTAATGAACAATTTATACCAACAGGTTTGATAACCTAGAAGACATGGATAAATTCCTAAAAACATACAACTTACCAACATGATTCAAGAAAACGTAGAAAGTCTAGACAGATCAATAACCTAAACAAGGAGATTGAATAGGAAACCTCCCAATGAAGCAAAGTCCAGTCCCAGTTGTCTCCAAGACTGGGTTTTATCAAATATACAGAAGAATTAATACCAATCTTTAAAAAATCTTCCTAAAAATAGAGGGAATAGTTCCAAACTAATTTCATAAGGCCAGCATTGCTCTGATACAAAGTCCAGACAAAAACACCCTAGGAAAACTATAGGCCAATATTTCTGGTTACCATCAATGTAAAAATCCTCCATAAAATACTAATAAACCGATTTAACACTATCAAAAGATTGTACAAGATGACCACGTAGAATCTATCCCTAGGATGCAAGTTTGGTTTAACATAACTAAATCAATTAATGTGATATTCCTAGCATATTAACAGAATGAAAAGATCAAAGCCACCTGACCATCTCAATAGACGCAGAAAAAGCATTTGTCATATTTATAATAGTAAAAGGGTAATATGCTAATTAGACCAGACATCATTCCAGATGTCCTTCCAAATGAAGCCAGGGCCAGAGGGAAGCCAGCCTGGGTGCTGAGTGCCTGCGGATGGCCCAAAGGAAGCCAGCCCAGGTCCCAGGTGCCTAATGGCGGCCGGAGGAAGGAAGCCTGGGTCCTGGGTGCCAAAGGCAAGCCAGTGCCGGCAGCTGGGAGAAGGAAGTCCTACTCTTGCACGAATTTTCATGCATCAGGCCTCTGGTCCATATATAAAAAAATAGTTTCTACCACTTGCTACTCACCTCTGATGTTTTCATTCCTTCATAGCAATTTTTCTTATCAGGCATTTTAAAATCCTTTTCTTTAAAATTGGCTTTATTTGCTACTAGAAGCACAGTGCACAAATCTGTGCATGGGTGGGTTCCCCCGGGGTGGCCTGCAGAGATCAGGCCCCAGTTTGTGCCCCAGCCTTGCAGCCCCACAGCCCGGCCTTGGCCTGGTGCCACCTCCTCACCTGCTCCACCATCCTGCCTGAGGGACGATCGGTCAGGGCCAGGCCCCCTTCCCAGCTCCCTCAGTGCCTGGGAGCCGGGCAGTGGCCCCACCACCGGTCACCGTTTGTGGGGTGATTGGTGGGGTGATCAGGCCCCCACTCACACTCACCTTGGCCTGGTGCCACCCGCTCACCTGCTCTACCATCCTGCCATGGTCCCATTCTCATCAGGGCCCAATGGGGCTGGCAGCACCTCTACTGCCATCTGCTGCCAATGCCACATCACTGATGCCCACCATGTTCTGTGCCATCCCCTGGTGATCAGCGCACGTCATAGCAAGCGATTGAACTCCAGGTCTCCTGGTCAAATTCTCAGTCGAATGACTACCCAAATGAGCAATTTGCATATTAGGCTTTTATTATATAGGACTAGGGGCCCGGTGCACAAAAATTTGTGCACTCGGGGTGGAGGGAGTCCCTCAGCCCGACCTGTGCCCTCTGACAGTCTGGGACCCCTCAGTGGATGTCCTATGATGGCCCCAGTCTGCCAGGTGCCTTTTGTGTGTGTGTGTGTGTGTGTGTGTGTGTGTGTGTGTGTGTCACCACTGGGGACCTGCCCCCAGCTGCATCTGAGGCTCGGAGCAGTCCTCCTGTGTGTGTCTATCTGCTGGGGGCCTGCCCCCAGGCACACCGTGGAGGGTTGGAGCAGGCACCCCCTCTATGTTGATCTCTCAGACTCTTGCCCTCCCCTGCATGTTGTTCTCTTTTTTGAGCGTGGCCAGGGCTGGGTGCGGCCTGCCTCCCAAGCTTGCCTACTGCCCATCTTCCTCCAGCCACCAGAAAGCAGGGAAAAGCCCGCCTCGTGGTCAGGCCAGCCTTGTAGCCCCACAGCTCCCTGATCCCCGGAAGGGACCTGGGAAGCCGCCAAGCAGGCCGCCAACTCTTTCCCACTCACCCGTCCCCTGCTGCCTTCCTTTCCCCCTTCCCGGTGCCACCAAGGGGTCTGGGGAGCTGCCAAGCAGGACCCCGGCTCCTGCAGCCTTGCTTTCCTGCTCCCCGGTGCCCCGCAAAGGGCCTGGGAAGCCCACCAAGCAGGCCAAGACCCACCCCCTGCCGCCTCTTACCCGCTTCCCGGTGCCCTCCAACCCTGCCACCTCTTTCCCACTCACGGGTCCTGGGTCCTGCGCTGTCCCACCCTGCAGCTGCTCTGTGCACTCAGGAGGTCCCTCAGCCCGGCCTGTGCCCTCTCACAGTCTGGGACCCCTCAGGGGATGTCCACCTGCTGGCTGCCTGACCAGCCTGGGTGAGGGGCTTTCAGGCTGCCCACAGCTCCCATTGACCCAATGTCCCAGCAAGGCTGGCTGGACGCAGGTACTGCGGTTTCTCTCCTATAATTGATGCTGTTCCTTTAAGGCCTGGGGTTATCTTCTATAATTGATACACTGTTCCTTTAAGGCGGCCTTCTAACTACTAACGAAGCCTCCTCTGCCTCACCTCGCAGTGTCTATAATGAAACAATTGTTACTTTTACTGGTTAGGCTGGAGCTGCTCTTTCCTTCAGCTCAGGAGGATTCTATGATTGTTACATTGTTTCAAAGCTGTGTTTTGCTAGAGGCAGTTTAATCGGAGCTGAGCTGAGGGGCGAAGCTTTACTTTTGCTCCTGCCGCAATGGAAAGGGCTGTTTACTCAGGTCTGTGAGTGGCGGCCGCCATGTTGGCTGGGCTAATTTGCATACAGCCGCTCTGATTGGCTGGTGGGCGTGGCTTACCCTGTCTCGGAGAAACGGTTAATTTTAATATTTCGCTTTTATAGAGTACATTGTCTGTCTGACCACACAGTTATTACCTCCAAATAAGTGGAATATTTGCTTATATTTTCTGTATCTTCGGATTCTAAAACATGAGTCTCTAGAACAAACCAAGGTGATCAGAGGAGACCCAGGACTTGGGCATAGCTCTGACAGAGACTGCTTTTGACCCTGGACAAGTTACTTAAATTTAATAGGAGTCATTATGTTTATGTGAAAGGAACTGATGCTACTTCATAGGTGTTTAAGACCAGATGAAATACAAATGATATATATTACCCAATACAATTCCTAGCATGTTGTTCAACCATGGTAATTATATAATCTTTTTTTATGATATGGAAGAAATATATATATATATATATATATATATATGCAACTGTTATGACTGAACAACCAGAACTACTAGAATGGCCCGTTGACCAGTCACTATGATGTGCCTTGACCACCAGGGGGCAGATGCTTAATGCAGAAGCTCCCCCCTCATGGTCAGTGCACTCCCACAGTCAACCTCTCATTGGCCAACCTCCCCTGGTCCCTCCCCACAGCCAGCCCCTCCCCCCATTGGCCTGATGTGGGGAGTAGCCGGCCAACCTCCCACAACCCCTCCCCCTGACCAGCTGGCCACGATCAGCCCCATTGCTGACCAGGCCAAGGGACCCCACCTGCACATGAATTTATGCACTGGGCCTCTAGTTAAAATATAAGAAAATGGGAGAGCTTATGAATTAAGTTTAAATTGTTATTTGTACACCACTAAATTTCAGAGTCATTATGGCACTCACTATTCCTCTTATCAGTGTTTTGTTTCCAGAAAGGATGAAAAATGTTCATCCTGACCCATGAAAGCTGCAAAAGGCTTCACAAACCTACCAACGAGCATCCTCCAAGTCACTCCCTGGCACAAGAGTAGGCGGGCTCTCAGATTGTAGAGTAGCCTTTAGGCTATCAAGGAATATCCCCAAACATCACACACTGTAAATCACTAGTTTCTCTTCCTACCATATCAAAGAGCAAATGGCAGATTTCTAAATTATAATTACATTAAAAATGCCATGCTATAATCTGTGTTTCCCAAACAGACATTAGCTGGTACTGCCCAGTTTTGTTAAAGATCATTTGTATCCAAAATTCCCTTAATTTAACTAATTCAGGGGCCCTTTTCCTTCTGAATGACAAAAATGCATTCCAATGATATGGAAAATCATGTAATTTGCCTATTTTGAGCAAGTTTATTTTTTCCAGTCAAACTACAAATATATGTACATACAAATGCATGTAGAGATTTTTAATTTGCCTGAAAAAAAATTACTTTACTCAAATTCTTAGAATTAAAATTGTTTTAGGTGAATCACAAACTGCCAAATGAAAATATTTCTAGTTGTGGTAACATTTTTCATAGAATAGGAGCTTTTACTAAGTGATATGCCAGCCAATAGCTTTCCTGTTCCGAAGTGATAGGACTCAGAAAGACTTATTCAGCTTGATGCCTGTCATCAGCCAGGAGAATTTCAATCACAGAGATGACAGCCAGTGTTTGTGACTGGTGGGTGAACTTTGCAGAATTTCTTCCCTGGCATCCATGAGAAATGAGGAATTGTTACCCAAGTGATCTCAGTGGCCGGCCTCCTTTAAAGTACACTACAGAGGAGAAACAAGATGGCGGCATAGGGTAGACACCGCATATGCAGCTGTGAACAACTATTTCAGAAAAACCACGAAAAGAACACACGGACACCCCTCGCACCCACAGGACGGCTGGCTGAGTGAAAATCCTACAACCAGAGAAGAGTCTGAGACTCAGAGCAGCAGCGGAAGCAAAGTACAGAGGTACGGAGGCG